>JAPYYZ010005804.1:9089-29141 GCA_030522705.1 Eretmocerus eremicus | reverse complement strand
ATAGACATCCGGGTCTCGTGTGATAATCCTACAAGAATCTTACAGCGTCAATGTAACAAGATAATAATCATTAGCGTGAGTTGGGAAGTTGGAAGTTACGGCGACACCCACGCACACTCTTAAGTAGTTGAGTGTACTCTGCCGCAGAACTTTGCGCTCCTATAGTCTTAAAAGTTTAACGGCCAAGGCACATGAAGTTCTTAGAGAGAAGTCTATACTCGCGCTGTCCTGCCATGTTTTTCAATTTGTTGAACTTCGGAGTGGTTGTTACTGCTGGAACAGTCGAAATGGTTTTTCAGCGTATCACGCGATGCACATACACGCTCTCGCTCTGGTAAAATTCGAAACTAAGCACTCCGTATGGATAAATGACGGAAAAAGTAGCTGTTATAAACGAAGTAATATAGTAACAGCAAAACGTTCTTATCGTAAATATCTCCATCGATAAAGTAAATTTTAGTGTCTACTCGTGCAGAAACTCCACGCGTATCATCAGAGAAATTTTTAATGAATGGAAGTAAACGTTTTATGGACATTAAACATGGTGAAGCTTGTATGGGAGTATCATGACTGGATAGAGTATATCATTCCAGGGTGCACCAGTGCCTAGACATAACATTTCCATAATACAGAGTCGTGCGTGTTTGTCGCATCCATTAATGAACTAGTTTTTCGCTCTCACATCTCCATAAGCGCGGCTGCAGACACGCGTTGCTCTCGTTAATGAAGTGCCTCTCTCCACCGGACTCATTCTCGCCCATAGCGCGACGCGCGCGCGCGAGTTATAATCCCGAGGGAAAAACTGGACGCAGATAAATCTCCCATATAGCCTCGCGTCAAAATACTCCCGTGTCCCGGCCAAAAAGACAGAAGCGAGTTCGTCGGCGCCATTTTCAACGCGAGCGTATCTGCAGCGGCTCGGGCGTCGCTCATCAAACTTATACGCCGAAGCAAAAGGAATGCACCATGCCTCGCGGAACAGCATGTGTCGCGAATGGGGGAATCGAATTCGCAGCGCGGCGCCAGACTGATCGAGCGTAAATCAGTTGCGAGGTGACCGGACCGCGACAGGTATAAATCGAGGCGCGCGAAAAGTTTGTCTAGCACGCGCGAGCGATCGGCCGGCGAGAGGCGCGCGTACAAAACTCGACGGCGGTCCGAGCCCTAGTCGCGACGTCTATGCGTGAATTATAGACCGACCAATTATCGCTCCGGCCTCGATTTATTGGCTAGAATCTGCGCATAGCTGCACCAATATCGCATACCTGCCTGCCTTCTTTCTATGGCCATATTAGATGTAGTACGAAGAGGTGGGAGCTGTGGAGATTGACGCGACCGAGGAAGCGAGCGGGGCTGGAAAATGAAGGGCGGCTCGCTCGCGCACTCGAGTTAATCCGTAATGCGAGAGTTTTTCTCCCCCTCGGTTTCTCGCGCTCGCAGATAAGGCTAATCGAGAGGCACGAAAGCGGCGTTTCGTGTAATCAAGGATATTAAAAGATGACGAACGGCCGGGAATTATTAATTTGTTGCGGAGCTGCGTATTTATAGCCGGTGGTGCCGGAGTTATTCATGTCTTAATTATAGGCCTCGCCGAGTATATCGCGCTAGGATGTGGCGTGGACGATATTGCAGAGAGATTTCTGATTTCGTATTCCCTTGAGCGAGTTTCAACGGAAGCGATACTGCTATGACTGGCAACTTTGAATATTCATTCGCCAACCTCTCTTATTACATGGGGCACATAAATTCCGTATCGTGCGGTTTTTACGACAGTTTTGGCGTAAACAACGGAAATGATATGACGTATCAGAAATCATTCAACATGTGAGAGTTATAGATGGAGGGTCCCCAAACAAAGTGATGCGAGGTCGCTTTTGAGAGAGCCAAGGAGTGGATCACAATTCTCTAGTATCCCGTCAAAGTTTGCAATAATATATGAAACAAAAGGTAACATGTATGATATTTCGAGTTCGAAAAATTCCCGACAATGGTTTTCAGAAAGGATCCGAAGCGCGCAGATAATGCCTCCGAAATAGGTTGAGAGAAATGGATTTTCCTAGTATTGGTTGGAAAACTTCCAAATTTTCGTAATCAGCGAAATATACCAGTGTCACATTTATTTCATCGATCATTGGTGAGTATGCCTCTGCATGTAGTATGTGGCGTGATTATTAGAAAGATGACTACCGCGAAAATGGTTCGCTGAGATATCCGCGTCAAAATTGGCGAGATAAGAGCGCGTAACTGCGGTATGTATCAATTACCCAGTGACCCGACTCTCTCCACACCCCTTTGAGGACGCAATCTTGATCCGGTACGCGAGGGATCCAAAGAGATGAGCGCAAACGGCGCGGAAGGTGCTTGCACACGACGACGGCAACGTCTCTCGCGCCCGCGGCTCATATCTCCTGGGGCCGGCCGGCTGCTGCGCGGCTACATGGTGGCGCACGGGGCGCTCGGGTTCTAGCAGCGAGCGCTCGTCCGAGATAATTGAACTCGTTAACCGCGGCGAATAAATCAAGCTCTCCCTTGCATCTGCTTGCCTCTCGCTATCGCTGCGGCTGCAAAGAGAAAAGGGCCTCACGACGGAGCAACTTTCTTTCGGTCTCCGTGCCCGCGTAGCCTCCTCGAAATCCGCTCAAGGGTGCAGCTTTCGGTTCTCCTTCTTTTCGCTTGTGAAATGGGTATAGCCGAGGGCTTGTCCGAAACGAAGGTGTGAGGACTACTTTTGTGAGCCGGTCGCCAGAAAGAGAGAGAGAGAGAGAGAGAGAGCTTCCATCAATTTCTGCGCTCTCTCATTCGTGGCGCGGCGCGGGATTGAAATGAATTGAATGGGGTATCAATTATGCTGATTTATAGCGTACACGAAACATCCATCGCTTGCATCCACGTTCGAGAGCTTTATTGATGATTATTTTGCGTGATGCGATTCGAATGCAAGCCAACTCTGTGCGACTTTGAATCATTTCAAATATATTGCTAAATTCGAATAATGTAACTTCATCAGCGAAAAGACCCTTACACGCTCGCTGGGATTGAAATAACTGTACCCTGAGTGCGATTGATTGCACGACCAGGATTGGTCACGGGGCATACTGATCAATTACTCAATGCCCTGGTGTGATTGAGAGCTACTATCAATTAATTTACCGAGTGGAAGAGTGAAGTCACGGATGATTGAATGAAGCGACCGCAATGCGCAAGGTTTCTGAAGAACTCAACTTTGGGATGAGGTGTTGCTATTGAGTGTGACATCGTATGAAAAATATTCCAGAGAAAAAAAGTACACGGAAACACTAAATTTGGGCAAAACTTTCTTCTAATCTTATGAAAACGCATTTTTCGTGATGTAGAAAGACAGATATATTTTTATTCGTCATTTTACCAAAATTGGGATTTGGAGAACTTTGGAGCAAGATTGTTTAGCGCTGAACGTGCAGTTGGAAGGGTACATTATGGTATAGCGTAAATGCCGAGAGGTGGTCGTGATCTCGACGCAACTGCATATGACGATTTGTCCAAAAACCAAGAAGAAGAAATAGGACAGAAAATTCAACGAGAAATCGAACTTGGCTAGACGTGGCGATTCTCGCACACAGATAGACTCTATAGGATATATCCTATCATCGGGCCGATTTCCGGGTGATGAAAGCTCGACCGAGCAAAGCTGGAGAAGATACCAGCTGACGATTGCCAGAGAAAAAGGTCGATCCCTGCGTCGAAGATGCAGGACAAGAGACAAGCTTGCTGGTTTCAATGGGATAAGTTTGACGAGTGGTAATGGCGGTGAGGGGCCGCAGTCTGGACGATGTCTGCGACAGTGCTCGAGAGTTTGAAGACTCAATCGAGCGATTCGACAATGGCTCGCTTTGCGGTGAGAGCGACGCCGTTCGTTTGGCCACTGCTCCACGATCGAGAGGCGAACAAAACGCGCAGCACGCTGCTGAGCTGGTGCAAACTGCAAGCTCGTCGCCCGAATCTTGCGGTCGCCGTCGCGCTAACCGCTGCCACAACGATTGGAACAGCGACGCGTCGCGACGGTTATAAATATACTCTCTCAGCTCTCTCTGTCGACTCCGTCGCGAGAAATTGCAAGTCTGGCTCTCGTGCGTCTGTTGCAGCTAGCTCACCTTCGCGAACGACTGTCTAAATTCTCTTCGCCTCCTTTACGACTCTTTGCGTCGCGCAAATGAATTCAGAGAGCTGCGACGCGCCGAATGAGTTTTCTCAAATCCCGTTGGAATTTTTACTGGCCAGCTCGCGCTGTTTGCAGAGCAAACATCCGCGAGAATCTCTCTCGCTGCAGCGGTAAAATCGCGGTTTCTCAGCGATAAATTATCGCTTTGCGCTCGAGCCGACGCCGCTACCGCTCTATCGCACTCGCGAGCGTTCGTGTTTTACACCCTCGATCGATTCCGCCCGATCGAATTAGCGAGAGGCTCGCGGCACTCGATGGTCGCGTTAAACGAGTTAATTGAGTTGGAGAGGAGCGATAGAGACTCGCTGCATCATCGGCTCTCGGCACCGCGTCCGTCTCTGCGAGCGCATCACGCACGGGTATCAAGTGGCGGCGGCGGTCACGGCAACCGCACGGGCTCTATGAAGCGGTGGCGCTCGAGAATTACCTACTCCACAGAAAACGTAAAAATGAGCTGGCGATAAAAAGACGAGCCGCGATGGGTGTACGTATATACAGCAGCGACTGCCGGATGCTATCGTGCCGGAGAACCGTAAGTCTCGGATAACGAGTTCGCGGATGGCCGCTGATCCCGCGAGCAACGACTCAATCGAGAGAGGGAGAGCTTTGCCGCGCTACGGCCTGGTGTACGTTACGCTCATTGCAAGCTCTGCAATCTGCTGCACGTCTAGAGTGCGCCTCCGAGAATTACCTGCTCCATTTATGCCGAAAAACGAGACGGCTAGAGCTCACCCACGCGAGCCTAAATTATGGACATGCATCGACGGGAAGCGCCACGTCGAGCGTTGTATGGGGGAACCAGTTCTCTCTCGGCAACGCTGGCGCGACGCATTTGCACGCGTATGCGTGGGGCGAAATGATAGGGCGGCAGGAGTGACAAACGCCGCTCGGGCACGGGCTCTCTCGCGAAAAACGAGCCGCGATAAATTTCGACGCTGCGAATCGCTTCGATTACCGCGAAGCCGAGAGCGCCGCGCGAATATAAATGCGTGACGGATTATTCGCGAGCGATCCGAGATTGGACGCACATTCAGCTCTCTCTCTCTCGCTCTTTGCAATGCGCCATTTTTTTGGCCACAACGGATCCGATCGCGTGCGATGCGGTTGAATATATGGCGTGTATGCAAGCGAGAGTTCGGCCGAGATGTAGTGTTACGGCGGTCTGACTTTTGCCGCCCGATCCGGTTGTAATTACAAGCGCGTCTGTCTGCATGAATGAGACGATACGCGGCGATGAAAGTCGCGAGCGAACTCCAAGTCAGATGATTGACCGCAATCCTCACTATTTCAAATGCCCGTGTAATAACTCGAGGAAGCTCGTCTTGATTCCCGATGTACTTTGTTAACGAGTTATGTATAATCATAAACGCTCGGCTCGAATGACTTGCCATTACTCGTGGAAGAGCGTGATGAGTTGATGAGTTCCGTTGACGTTGTTAGCATTGCTAAGAGCTTGAATGAGTGTGTACGGAACAGCGAACCATCTTGTAGCTGCATGCTGTATGGAGATTGCTCCCGGACCTTCCGAGCGTAATTTTGGATCATTTCAATGAGTATCGGGAGATTGACTGCGCGAGATATGATGCGAGTGATCGTCGACCACGAGAAAAAGGGAAGGGTAGTGAGAGGAAATAGAAATTCACTCTGACGAGGTAAATTCTATCGATTGCACGTGAAACAGTGTAAAAACGATTTCGTCGAGACCATGAGCCACTGGCAATCGCTTTGCAATACACGCGCATAGAATACCTTTTGAAATATAGTGACGATCAAGCACGGATGCGGACGTAAAATGAAAAGAGCATACCACGGTATAGTAACACACTCGGTCATGCTCCTGTAAAGATGTTGAGAAATGCAGAACAAATATGAAAATATGCAAGATGTGAATTTGAATTCGAAGCCCCAAGTGGGATAGCAACCCAGAATGACATTTATTGTTCTCTCCATACGCCCGGAATGCGATTTTATTTTACTCTGCACGGGTGCGACTCGCTGATTTTTCAGTTATTCTTCTCTTTCACTGCCCACGGTGGTTTTTATAGCGACGAGACGTGCGAAGAGGATGGAGACGACGCGGGCAACGATTTACGAGGGATCCAATCCTCCACGATCTTTAGCTATTCTATGGGAGGTGACTTCTCGCGCCGGACACGCGACTAAATCGAGATATTTTACATCTGCACTGTCAAGAGTGGAGGTCATTCTGCGTAGACGAGGAATGCGACACAGGCCTTATTTTTTTCTCTTAGCCCTATTTTACTTTTATTTTCGTCGTGACTACACAGATTGACTCGCACGAAAACCTCAAGAGAATTTCTAATCGAGTGTGTGAGCGGAAGTGTGGAATGAGATGAAGGAAAAAGGAGTAGTGTAAACGAGTAATCTCACTAAAACATTCTCTAATTCTTATGAGACGATCAAATCTGCCAGTAATTGCAGATAAAAAGCTGTGTCAATTTTAATGATCATTCAATCACGTACAGTCTTAAATGTAACAATTTTGAATAGCATCAAGTTGCTACGGGCTGGCTTCAATATACTTCAAAATTTCAAGACCGTCTTTGGCAAAAAATTTGGCGCACTAAAATTGAAAAGTGAATCATCTCTATGAGAATTATTGAGTCACGTTCGCTCGAGAGACGACAAGAGATGTTACAGTCATGAATAAATATTTTGCTGTGAGTGTATAATATATAAAGTGAGATTCTTACAACTGAATAATGTAAGAGGGCTTTCAAAAACATGATTTATGGTGGAATTACTGGAGGGAATGAATTTGAGAAGACAAAACCATTATTGATGAAGGTAAGTTTGATGTGAGTAGCAGTGTTTGATCGTTTAACGCATGAAAATATCGATACGCCTCAGGGCAGATACGGAAGGCGTAAAAAGCCATGTTTTCCGGTCGAATCATTACAAAAAAAGCGTATATCGGCCGAAACGATGCTTCTCCTCCGAGAGCAAAATGCTTATCCATAGTCATGAGCATATTAGTGTTGTGTAAAAAGATCGGTAATTATTGCAGACCGGTTGGCCCACATATTGAGGTGCTCCGGGACTCTCGTATGCATTATTAATTGAGCATTTTACCGTGAATTTGAATGAAAATGGCTTTGAAAAATGGTTTGCGGCGAAGATGAATACATTAATGGTGCCAGATATCTGTTTTGTTGTGAAAGGTTCTAAGAGTCAATGAGAAAAAACATGACAAAAGGAGAGAATGCTTCCAGTTGAGGAAGCTAGGTATTCCAGGTAAATTTCCATGCGTTAGTTTACATTAGTATAGAAACAAGATGCTCACGAAAGAGGTTGACGTCCTTTTGGGCCTTTATATTATTTACAAATCTCGACGAAGAGGCATTGAAGCACATCCACGAAGGACATCAGGTGGAAAAATTATCTAGCAGAATATCAGAGTACAACAATGACATGAAGTCGAGGGAGGGGTTCAGCGATGGCCAGCTTTGGCGGTGAAAGCGCAGCAGCATCGGGGCGCAGTTGGCACTGTACAAGTCAGCCGGAGTTGTCACGTGCTCTCAACTCTCGAAGCGCTAGATGCATTGCGCATACATTACGATGACAAGGTGTGACGGCAGCATCATCAAGACATCACACATTTGCGCGCGGCGTCTGCGTCGGCAGAGCAGCAGCGGCAGTGGCGGAAATAATCACCGAGCGCATTTGCATTCCTCCGCGGATCGAATGAAGAGGTCGCCGTCGCGCTCTCTCGAGAGCAGGATGCGCCAGACCGATTCTGCATCCAGCTCAATCGTATGCGGCCGTGGCAGCGCGACGCGAGAGGACGCGACGACGGCTCGCGCGTGGGAAGACTCGTTTGCACTCCGCGACGGCGTCCGTGGGAGTTGTGACTTCTCGCCGCGCTCTTGTCTCCATTATTGAGCGTTCGCTTTTTGCAGATTCCCAATGACGCTGAGACAGAAAATTGAGTGGAATCGAGACGAGAGAGTTCTTTTCAACAGGTATTTGGATGAGAATCTTGCGATGATTGTATGACACGGTATCTGCTATATCAAAAAGATTTCAAGTTATAGACACAATAGATTTTAATTGTCGTCTTATTCAAACATCGTTCAGGGAAAATCAAATGCAACGATGCAATCAGTGCAGTTGAGTGATAACTTGGAAAACTTTCTTCTATTTCGTTTCATGTATCCCACTTTCAGTCTGAGAGACCGGGTCTCAATGATCGCCAAATCACAGTAGGAGTCGAAAAAGGGTCAGTACTTGTTGCCTTCTGAGTTCATGACTCCTCGCACCTCGGAAATTCTCGAAATGAGGCCGAGGCCTGTTTACACAGAGTTAACCTTTTGTATTCTATTTCAAGGCGATCCATGGATCGGCCCATTAAAGGTTGCGAGTCTGAGGATTTTCTCTGTATAATTCATTTTGAATTTCCATTTGAATTTGCACGGATTCTTATCCATACTTTAGAAAACGATCTTGCCTTTTCTGACCGTGAAAACAAAGGTCGAGATCACGGTAGTATTGGTTGAGAGTCATTCAACGTAATGTGGTGGGTAGTAAGTAATGCCTCAGCAAAATAAATTGATAATGACTTATGGAATTTTTTTTTTCAATTCCCTCTCGTGCTCAAGATTTATGGATTTACGTATGTATTTGCTCATACCAATATATTCGAACTCTTGTCGCAAGATAATGAAAAGCAAATAGGTACTATTCCAGTCTATTTAAGCGGAATACTCATTCGCAAGGCTCCAATTTGCGAATACCCAATCCATGTACTTCCCGAGCAACTCTGCTGGTCCGAAAGCGATGCAGCGCAAGCAAGAAATCACCTCTGTCGGTCATGTTGTAGAAAATGTTTTCCTTTTAAATATATTTCTTTTGTATATGACTGTACTGTACTTTTGCGTTACGCAAATAAAGAATCTATCTATCTATCTATCTATCTCTCCGGGCAGCTTAATTAAGTCCATATCTCGAGCGTATCGAGCTCTATCTGCCTGGCTCTTTGGCGCTGCCGAGCCCATAACACGCGCCCGTGGCCCGGCTCCCGGGAATTAATTAATAAGAGCCCGCGTGTACGTGCACATCGTGCAGTATATATCCGAGTACCTGCGCGGGGGCTACCGTTCGAACGAAGAAATGGGCTCGTCTCGCGCAGCAAAAAGGCGCACCCAGTTTCTCGCGAAGCGTATCGCCGACGCAGACCCCAAATGTGAGCGGTCGTGTTTTTGAGAGCGCAACCCGTCTCAACTATATGCCGATATGCAATCGATACAACTAGCTAACGCGACATTCCCTCGGGAATTGCAGCAGTGGTGGCGGCAGTCGGGGAACTCTCTTGAGACGGGTAATGCTTGTGTGCGTGCACAGGGCTGGGATACATGAGGAAGACGGAGTTTACTGAATTCTCGGATATATTCTGATGAGATACGAGTCTCAAATTAAATCCTAGCTGCAGTTGGGAATTTGATAGTACTTAAAATGGAAGGAGGATGAATTCTTATTGGAGTGTGCCAATGGAAATTTATTGATGGGGTCAATCACTAAAATTTGGCATTTCTCAAGAGATACGAGACAGTTCAATGCGTCGAATCGACTACTGTGTCGTAGCAACAGTTAGGACTGAATTCCGTCACACTGAATGTACAAGATACCTCGAACCATGGCTCAGAGCTGAGCATCGACTCGTTCAGTCGAGAGCCCTCCATTTCCTGCATCTGCCTCGAGATAATATCTGGCTGTTCGCACTCTGAACTTGGCGCGAGTGCCGCATTAGCGAGACGCGGCATATGCTCATACTTGAGCACTATCTCACCCCCAACTACTATATACGCAGCGCACGCTGTCTATTCCCACACGCACTCGCGCAGCGCATCGCCGAATCCATCCTCTCGCGGGGGCATTAATTAATTAGTCTGACGCGATTGTTCAGCCTGACTTGAGTCCCTCGGCGAGGAATTTCAGCTCGACAAGCCAGAGCGCACAAACTGCCGAGATCGTCCCGCATCAGGTGTCAAAGGGGCTGCGGCACAGACGCGCTACGCCAGAGTTCCATCTTATCCTCGCAAACTTGTCCAAGGTATTTGGAAAAAGTTCTGGTTGACGAAGGCGCCCAGAATGGTCTCACGCCCGAGTGATCGTAAGAAAATTTGCTGGAAACTCAAACATATCACAGCACAGGGTGAAATAATAAGCTCGGCTGCTCGAAGGCGATGCGACAAGAAAAATTTATCTTTGAATCACTTTTCTCAATCGAAGAAGTTGGCCGAGATGCAAGAACATCATTAAATCAAAGTCACAATGTCCAACGAGGGTCTATTACGCGCAGAAAGAATGCGCGAAGAGAGAGAGAGAGAGCTCTCCATCAATCTTGGTGAACTGAGAGCCTCGCCGCAATATAATGATTCGGCTCAGCACGACGACGATCCCCCGAGGAGAGTGGCGCGTTATCGAGTCGACAAGTCGATCGATGAACTCGCCGCGCGATTGTCTCCGGGTGTCACTCGCTCAATTACGCGGCGCAAAAAGAGCTGAGCGAGCGATCGACAACTACTGCGGCTGATGCTGTCGACGAGGCGTCGCTCGCGCGCAAAAGTCGATCGAGCGCAAAAGAAAGGGTAAAAAAAGGGCCAGTGCGGCGCGAGGGCCCGGCGAATATATCGGCGCGGGCCATCTTCGCGCGATATAATAACGAGCCGCATCGCCGGCTCTCGCTCTAATTGCTCTCGCGCCCGTGCATTAGCGCGCTCATCGCGATCCCATAAGACGCGAGCGGCTTTATCGCGTGCAAACGCGCTAATTATATGGGCCCCGAGTGCGAGAATAATATGCGGCCGGCCTCGGCCGATTTATACCTCGTCGCGGGGTGGGAGAGAGGACTGGTGGAGCGAGGAGTCGCAGTAAAGGTAATATTCGCCAGGGTGCAGCGTTATGTGCGAGGACGCGCCGCCGCTCGCGCTGCGAGAGATCTCGTTTCGCGCGTTATTTACTATATCTGCAAGTGCGAACATTCAAATTGCTCTCAACGAATGAGCACTCGTATCCTATAATGAACATGACGAAGAAGCCGAGGCACGGGAGATGGAAAATTTCCTCGACACCTTCCTCTCCACACTGGCCATACCTTATCTCCAATCGATTGAGTTACTGCAAATACGTCTCATCGCAATTGGCCAAGATTCCGTAGCAATCCAAGTATCGATGATACTTCAGCTGCCTAGCAAGCTGCGTGAAAAGCTCATTTCGTCGAGCTACAAATTATTTTATATGATCGCTGTTGGATTAAGTGAGAATGACTCCTGATGATTTTCTAGGATATCACTCCGAGTTTCCTAGGAAGTTGATGGGCTGCATTTCAAAGGATTGGAAATAGCTTAGAGGAATCGCTTCTTTGCCACTGCACATACTACGTCGCATCGCTGTGTAGCTCCGCCAGCCTATGCTAATGAGCGCCAAAAGCGGTTGTCGGAATTCTCTAGGCGTATCGTCGAATGGGCTGCAACTTCCGATTCGCCGCGATCGTTTTTCCCCTGTTTTACTCTCTTCATCTTCCTCAACCGCTCGTGTCTTTCGACTGTCCCGCCAGTCTGATGTTGGAGCCGTGTACATTTCGCATTAATTATCGGCTCGTTCGGCAGGCAGCCGGGCTCTTCCCGTAGGAGACGAGAAAAAAAGTGTCCGGCTGTCGCACAGCGCGGAAGTGTCGAGTTGACTCGGGGCGCACAAAGCGCCTAATCCCGTCTAATAATTCAGCGGCGAAGGCGGCCCGAGTCGTGTTGGTATCTGCGCGCTTTGATCAAAATTAGCTTTGCGTGGCCTCCATCACCGTCGCGCGCGCTCGTCGCTGCGCTGACCCAAAGCGAGCACGTCGACGCCTCGAGGAAGGCCATCCGTGCGTGACTCAGCGACGCGACACCAGACGACGACAACGACGAAGAGCGGTGCCTGCATGGCACACAGAGAGTCCACTCTGCACGGATGCGTGTGAGCATGAGTTACACGCGCATATACGCATACGCGTTTTATCCAAGCAGTCCTCGGGGCTTTTTTGGCCGAGCGCGGCGTAGCCTGAATAATGCAAATCCGCGCGAGCCCAAATTCCCTTATCTGCTCTTGCAATTTTCACTCGTGCGCGGAGCGCCCCCTTGCTCCCCACCCCGTTCTCTCGCTCGCTGAATCGATAAGTAAGCGCAGCAGCTCGAGTGGCGAGTGGTTTGGGCCGCACCGGGTCGACGAAAAGAGGATTATTCTCGACTCTCTCGGTGCATCAATGCATGCACCGCGTCGACTGTAAAAACTTCACCGCTGAAGGTACAGGTACTGCGTCTACATGCAGATGAGCGAACGCCCCTCGATTGTTGCTCGCTGCTGTAGCAACCTTGGAGCGCGAGCGAGCTGAATAATAAATCAATTAGCTCGCCCGCGAGGATGGAGCAGCGCAGAGCTTCTCCGCCACCGATATGCGAACTTGGTTTATGAGCTCACGTGCGCGTAACTGAGCGCACGTCGGCTGGCCAAGTTTGTAGTTCAAATGTTTATAGATCTACTAATCAAGCCGCCCATACGCGAACGAGCCCTGATTAACCGATCAATCGTCCGATGCGAGAAGGAGCTTTGCGTGAGATTCCCACCTTCCTTCTTCCTCATCACGCGGATGACTCACTGGACTACTTGTGTGTAGTATCATAACGCAAAGCGTGCCTCAAAAATGGAAGCTCGCGTGTCTCGCGAGGATATCTCTCGGGGTGACGTTGAGAGAAACTGACTACCTCGGGGCGTTCATCGACGCGTACAAATTGTACTCCATTCGTGTTGTTGAATGGCTCGAGTAAGATCATGATTAACACTGTCCAACCTTTTTCGAGCGTTGATGAAGTGAAATGAGAGCACGTGAAACCAGACGTCGTGTAACAGTTCCCAAATGGAGTTGGAACTCTCTTTGATGGGTAAAGCTCACGCACTCCGTGGCGACGGAATCAATCATGCAAGCGGCATCCCCTCTCGCGCCAGTCTTCGCGTAAAATTATATTATAATTTTTAATGGATTCGGAGGTACGGGAAATTATCCGTAGGTTTAAGGCAACGAGATGAATTTATACCAAAAGTATCTAAATTGCACCAAGATTCCTGATCGCAGATAATTGCTTGTAGGGACTATTCTTTCCTTTATCGCACTCATCGCGACCTCAATAAAACTCACAGCACGCAAAATGATCGAATATTCCAAACGCGTCAAGATACAACGCGCCAGGCGATTTACAACGCGAGACACTGGTCCTCCGCAATTAGCATGGGAAACCGTGCGCGATCGCCGAAAAAACCGATCACGCTCCACGTGTCGCAGCGGCATTCCCGTACGCCGGACCCCCATGGGATCGTCCCTGCACAAGCGTTTTGGCGTGCATGGTGCAGCAGTCTGACGAGAGCGGCTGCGGCATGCAGATGCAGGCCGTGCGTTACGGAGCGATGCGCCAGTCTGCGACGATCACGAGCGTATGTCCTATTTAGATAACTGAATTACGGATGAATTATTGGCCGGGTCTCGCTCTCGCTGGCTGTATTACGCGGGCGGCGCGCGCTCCATGCGCACATATAATTTGATAAACATCGACGGGCACGACTGGAGGGCCGCTCTCGCTGGCGCATTACGCGCGCTGTACTGCGCAGACAGAGGCGCGCGAATTTTCGAGCGGATCTCCGCAAGTGTCCATTATGCCGTCGCTCGCAAAGCTCGGACGGCGCGTACGTACTGTTCTGCTGCGGCTTCACGTACGCCGCTCGATTTATATTGGCCGTGCTGCTGCGAGCGACTCGCATTACGTGCGGTTACGAGTATCATTAGATGACTGCTCCGGCCCGCCCCCGCTCTCACTCTCTCTCTATCTGTCTGGTCTGCCATCCGCCACCACTATTATGTGCCCACCGTTCTCGCTCGATCGCCGCACCGCAGCACATACTCTGCTCTGATGCCCGTCTCTCCTCTCTGGATTGCAAGCACGATTATTCGATGACGCACTCGCTGGTCCACGGGCTCGCCAAACGGCGAGGGGACTCGCGACAGACTCCGCAAATTGCCTAACGAAAAATGACTCCGGTTCCGGTAGACTCGCTATGAAACGTATGCAGTGGCTTGATTCATGGACCACTATCGCCT
Organism: Eretmocerus eremicus; assembly: GCA_030522705.1. Lineage (NCBI taxonomy): Eukaryota > Metazoa > Arthropoda > Insecta > Hymenoptera > Aphelinidae > Eretmocerus > Eretmocerus eremicus. The sequence continues at coordinate 14,799 of JAPYYZ010005804.1, read as the reverse complement.
ATTTGGTCGGGAAGGCGTAATACTAGAGCCTGCCGTGATATAAATCGAGATAGAGGTCCACTCAAACTCATTCAATGACTACTGCACTGGGCTAGAGGAATTATCAAGTTTTTTCGAAGATTGCGTCTAATGGATCAAACTCCAGATATCAATCTCCTCATTGAGATCTGTTTCTGCTGACATGCGAGATTTGCAAAAGATATGGCGAAAGCGAATGTAACTTCACAATATTTTGATCGATAGCGATCGACCGTAACAAACTCATTAACGGCTAGCTAGACGGGTTTCCTCAATTTTACATTCACATTAGAGAGCGTTGAGTATCTCCAATGAAACTGTACACAGTATAGGCAGTGCAAGTATGGCGAAATAGCTGTATAGAAACGTAAATATTCATGGATTCACAACCATCTATCTTGCAGGACGCGTAGATTTAAACGATCGACTAATCGACGTAGTCTGGGACTTTAGTCAACTATAGATACTACCAAGCAACTGCGAGAAATTCAGTTTACCGGCTTGTATCAACTCATTTTTTGGCTCTCATAAAAAAACCTCGAGTTACTTTGGCATATTACGCTCCTTGGCTCCGTTGGCGGCGGGGGCGATCGTGAGATCGCGAGGAGTTCGATAAATTGCCGAAAATTACGCTATCTCATCTTTCACACCAGCCGCGGTTAAAAGGCTATAGGGGTATAGAAATCTCGCGTCACTTGCCTCTGGCCAGAGTGCAGCTCGCTCTGCAGCGGCAATAATAGTGATGTACAGGCTTCCCTCGAGGGCGCGAGATTTTCTATAACGCGCGGCGACCTAGTGGCGAAGAGCGTTCCGTTCGCAGCAGCGGCAGACCTCGTTCTGCTCGCTTCTTTTTATTTTGCAGCTCAGCCTAATTTTGATTCATGACTCGGCTCGCGTCATTTGGACGCATTACGCGGCGATAAATCGCCTCTTGGGACGCGAAACGCTGCTGCGTTGGACGAAAACCGGAGCGAGAAAATGAAAGACGAGAAAGCGAGTTTTAAAATGAAAGAAGAATGCAAGAGAGCGCGAGAAAAAGCGAAGAACGTATCACGGAATACAAAAGACTAAGACTGGTCCAGTCTGGAGTAGAATTTTTTCCATGATTCTGCTCGATGTGAACTGCTTCCGTAACCATTGATTTCGTTAGCCTCCATAAAAGATCTCACACTATTGATACCGTTCGGAGCACGGAACGCAGACAAATCTAAGTATGTACTGTTAGTAGTAAACTCCTAGGTATTTTACTCCCTGATGACAAAAAATCATCCTATAGTGTCTGAAAGTGAGCGTCATAAACTATCCCGAAGTCCCTCGAATTTCAGATGGAATTGAGACCACCTGAGAGTTTCAACACATTAGCGCTGAAGACGATGGACATCAACGACCATTAGACCAGTCCTTCACGACGAGTCAAGAATTATCTCTTGGACAATTTTGTTTCAAGACCTATAAATATGAAAAACGTATACGGTCTAGCTAAATATTATTGAAGTTTATGAAGAGGGACAAGAGAATTCATGAACACAGCGAAGCCAGCTAATAACTAGCAAACTTGAACGTCTACTTGCTCATTATCTAAAAGGGTCCAATACCTCGAAAGCTCGCTTGATATTATATACTTGAAGCCACGCTTAATATGCTCCCAAAACTGTTCAGTTTCGAGGTGCTCGCGGCATCATCGCAACTGAACATCTCCTGCAGACATTTCCCATCTCAATTTCTCTTTCCTCCCTCTCTTTCTACCCCAAAAAGCCCGGCTGAATTTTTGCCAGCTGTCTTTCAAGCGAGATGAAAGGGGCGATCATGAGTTTTTCATAAAACGAGAGAGAGCGCCAGCTCCAGCTCTGGAGAAGGGGAAGATTGGAGCGTCAACAAAGCATCGCCCCGAACTTGATCAGTCTTTATTTCGCGGCCGTGGCAGATGAGCGACCCCGCAGATAGCTCGTCCAAAGCTCTCTTTCTCTGTGAGCCAGATTGAGCGAGAGCACGAGCCAGCGCTGGCAAGGTGCGCGCGAGCAATTATGGATCGCTCCGTCGGAGCACAGAGCGATATTCCTCGGCGCAAGCAAACGAGGGCGAGCAGTCTCGACGATTAAAGGGCCGAGCTGACTGCTGACGAACTGAGACAATCCGATGACGGTCGCATCGAGGCCGGAGTGCAATAGTTCGCTCGCGAATTGCACTCCAAATGTTTGGCAGTAAACCAGCGTCAGCCTCGGGATTTTTGGACGACTAAAACGCCGAGGTGAATTTCGCGGAAAGGGGAGTTGTCGCCTGTGGAGAACCCAGTGGCATCGGCCAGACGACGGTTGGCTGGTTCCAAAGTTGATTTTTCCATTTCTCAGGGCGACCTATGCAGTATTTTTTCGCGATCGAAAGAGTTTGTTGAAAATGTGCAATTGCATACGTACTTCATTGAACCTCTGATTCATTCGAAGAAGACAATTTACGGAGCGTATACCGCATTGATGGGGACTGAAAGTACAATATGTTCGTGAATCAGTACTTATGCGTAAGCCTCAACCTGTGCGGAAAATTTCAATTGAATTAGTCCTTATTGGATTCAAAACTTGGTGAATTCAAATGAGCAGGAACAACATGCAACGAGAACTAGGCCATACAACAAAGGCAAAGTATGAGTTTGGCAGGAGAGAGCAAGGGTCGGCATAAATTTGTTGAAAACTCGGCAGCTGGCGTATTCACTGTAAAATCTCGGAGCGGCAACAACGATAAGGAATGTACAAGCAATGAACCTTGCTCCAATTTAGTTGCAAGCTCGCTCTGAGCTTCTTAACGTCGCTCAACGATTGCGGTCTTCGGAACCGAGAGGCTTGTCAGAGTTTCGCAGTCGTTCGACGTGAATAATACGGAACCTCGGGGTGCCCGCATTGCAGCCACCACTAACCATTATGACGCCGTCGTTTCAATTCGCTAATCATTCAGACAGAGAGAGGCATGAGCTGGAGCAATCGATCGCTCCGCGGCGGGTAATTCATCCGTTCCTCGAATGTTGCGTAAGTATTGTGTATGTGTAGCCGAATCCATCGTGTTAGCGTGCGTGTGTGGGTGTGTGGGTATAAACGAGCAGACGATGGAGGCGAGAGCAAACAGAGAGGGAACGTAGCTGGAATACGGAAACGGATGGGTGTGCGCAAAAAGAAAGAGGGGCCAGACCGCAGCTCTCGTTTGATTGACAAACGAGCCAAGTTGAGAGTTCGCGTGAGAGTGAGATATAGAGTGAGAGGGTAGGACAAGTCCTAGGAGACGGCTGCAGGGCAAAATGAGCCACACGGAAGCAGCGTTGCTCCCAAATTCAACACAGATAGCAGAGGGGTTTGAGACCGAGAAAAAATTTCGTTATGGGTACGCACGCATATACGAAGGGGGATTCATAGTACTTGATATATGGGCAGGTGCGACGAGCATTCAATGTATTCACTCACGTTTGCGTTGAACTCGGAATATTCGATTGGCCCTCTCTATCGTGTGACACCCAGTCCATTTGGATAAAATCAAATATGCAAATCCCAGCTGAATTTTCGCACCGCTATCGAGCTCCCTTCGGCCATCGTTGGAAACTCAATTTCCGATGCGGCTAATCACGTGCGTCGCTGAGGGATGGGCATTTTCAGCTGCCGAACTGAAACTTTTCGGTTTCTACCAGTGAACGAAATGTACAATCGGGACACAATAGGTGCTATTGAAGAAAAGAGTTACTGCTTATTGCGAGGAAAACATGGGCTCATTGGATATTCCAACAATATTAATTCATTTTTTCATGGCCTAAAGGTCGTCATTGGCGAATAAAAGTATACGTGCGAAAGCGCATTTTCAAATTCGTGTGCAGTAATTGTGTGCATCGAACGTTTGGTAACAGCTTTGAAATTGTGAGATTTTTGAAACATTCACTCTGATCCAATTAGTGAATGATTGATTGCGAGTATTCTTTGGAAATCACTCAAATTCACATGACTGCATACATATTCATGAATTTCCATGGAAGGGCGTGATCGAGGGCATAGCGATGAATCTCGATACGCTCTCATTAGAAATATTGCGGTCTTGCAAGCAATCAAAATTTGTCTCTGCATATACTTCGGTCAAAAGAACACGAGTATGGCCGTTATTATTTACACTCTCCTCCATATGTAAAGAGCATTGGACAAAAAGCGCGGACGCAAAAAACAGCGTCGCAGACGCATCTGAAAATTCACAGTACCGCCCACTCCGCCGCGTGAAGCTATTGCAACGGGCGCGAGAGAGTTGACTCGTCGTGATGCCCGCGAGCCATTATGATACGAGGATAAAAAAGAGCGGCCACACAAAAATGCGCTCGGCTAGCGCCACAGTCACGACGGGGACGGCTGGCCGTTTAGAGCGCGAATGATTAATTCATGACTCGCTGCGGCCGCGAAGAGCAATGGCATTGCCGTCGTTTCGTCGTCGTCGTTGTTGCATCGCTACTCGGCGCTCGGACAATGCCGCTTTAATTAGTCAAGATGTGACGAGCCCACCTGCGCGACTCGCGTGATACGCCCCGGCCTTCGCGCGAGACGAAAGATGAAAAAATTTGCAGCCCTGATTAATTGATCCTCCCTGGTACAATTTTGAGTAGAGTCTAGAGGGATGGTTACGCTGCTTTTGCCGTCCACCGAGTTTTTCTTGCTCTGGCCCAGGAACGCGGAATCATATCGCGGCGCCGCTCATTTTTCACGAGCGCTCTTGGTTATAAGGCCACCGTGCTAATGGCGTAAATTAAGAAAGGCCACCACCACGAAAGAGCCTGCAACTTGATTAATCGATCGAACTCATAGAGAAAAGACAGATGGCGCTTCTTGCACTCTCGAACGATGATTCATCAAGAAATTCAAGGAGAGGCAATGCGTCGTCCGGCCGGGGTGCAGCACATGGTTGGCGACGTTTATTTAGGCGACTGCGAAAGGCAATGAATTCGCGAGACGCAATGAATTTGCAAGAAGCTCCGTAGCCGTCGTGCAAGTCGAAAGAGTAAATAAAGCGCTTTTCGTTCGGCGGACGGTAGAGAGGAAGCCAGTCTTTCGAATTAGTAGTCAGCTGCGGGACCAGGCCGCCGGCCCTGCAGCGTTGACTTTCTTGTCTCTCGCGCAAAAAATTTTGGTCGTTGCATAAATCTTGCGATGCACATATACAAAATAGGTTACTCAGATGATATTTTCTTCTCCACGTTTCCAAGTCTGAAAATTTCTGAGCGTTAAGATTACTCCTCTGAAGACCAAGCACTTTCTAGAAGGGACAAAGAGTAACACATATGAAGAACGTCGCTGTTCTCGCTCTGAATAAATTTCCCGAGAATACGATGTTGGAGAGGGAATCTTGACGTATCGTGCGAGAGATTGAGGAACTTATGCGCCGGAGAAAATTGATGCGCGTGGGCAAAACTCTTTGCGGTTTATCGCTTCAATTTCCAACTCATCGCTTCCGCCGGCGATTCGAGAAACGATTCATAACCGAGAGATAAAGCCTCATGACCAATTCAATGAGCGCGAGATGCTGCAGCTATCGCCGTATCAACTCTGCCAAGTACATTACCTCGCGAGATAATGACTACCGAGCACAGCAACCAATGTTTTTCAAGACGGTTGGGTACGCCGCAGAACCGGAGAGCCTGCAGATTCCACACTTTTTTTCTCCCTCTTCGAGGAGACGACGC
>JAPYYZ010005803.1:5591-15841 GCA_030522705.1 Eretmocerus eremicus | reverse complement strand
CATTTTCTTAAGTGTTTATCCACATATGCCATTGTGCAGTAATAGTCAGCGTTGAAGAAATTGTAAGAATACCTTTACGCTTTGATGCGACTACTGACATTTATCTTCAACACATTATTCTGTAAGTGTACAACACTTTTCACGAAATATTTAAATGGTCCGTATCCAAAATCGGTACCGAAGTCAAACTGCCGCGTGCAGGACTGGACCCGTCTCCCTCACATCGAGAAAGAGCTTGGTCACAAAAAAATATCTACTGAATCTTGCACGCTAAATTTCTTCGAACCTTGAAGAAATGCAGGGTCTCACGCAACTCACCTGTTTCGTATTCTAACAACGCCATCCATGGAAACTCTCCGGTGTTAGTTTCTCTGCCACCAGTAATACGTACGTTATACAATTCCGTGCTACAGTTAGTTAGTAATATTATTTTCGAGCTATCCCAATGGATATTCGACGGAGTTCCTTCAGATGTTTCCGAAATTGTACCATCGTCAATCTCAAGTCTATGACTAGCAACAGTTGGCTATGCTGTCACGAGGTCTGAAGCGAAATGGTCGTTTGGATCTGAAGGGCAGCAAATCTGTTTAAAAGGACAACTCTTGTGGACTCTGAATCTCTTCCTCTCTCTCAACCTATGATTCCAATGCTCGAAACAATCATCTTTGTACAGACAAATTCCGGATACATAATCTCTCGTGAAACATGCGATATTCCCTGGGAATTGAATATCTTACAGTTCAGTACATTGACATCATCAGTCTCCACAGTATCAGGCTACATCACGATGTGTTAACTTCACATATAATCTCTTCTTTGGAGATCATGGAAATGAATAAAATTCAGTACCATGCATAAATTTTAGATAGGTGAACGAGAAATTAACCTACCTTCGAAAAGCGAGTCGAAAAGTCATATCTTGGAATCGACGGGTAATAAAGAAGTGCTAAAAAAAACATTTCAAAGAGCAGAAAAAATACTAACTCTCTCCAGGTTACTAATCCTCTCAACGGTGTTAGCAGCTTGTGAAGTTTTGAAAAATTTTTGATCTTTTCCCTTTTATTGATACTTTTTCACTTCTTTTCAGATGAAGTCAGCTCGATTGGCTACTTGCATTTTTTTGACCTCCAAAACAAAAGGTATGGCAAATTAGAGAAAATTTAGCGGAATAAAGTGCAATTTGAGGGAAAATTCTCGAAATTCTTTTTCAACTTGTGCAAATTGTTTCAAAGTTGCGTAACTTGAAAAAGACTTGGTAGGCAGTGGTCGAGCCCCGCGTGACGTCATATGGATACAATCATCAGCTGCGACTACAGTAAACAGATAATCTGGCATGATTTTTTGTAACTGGCAACTTGAGTGTTCCTTCAAAATTTGTTTTTTGTAGTAGAGATCAATTTGTACAGTGGATGATTTTTCCGAATTTTCGGGTTCACGCCAGTGGGTAAATTTAATTGGTGAAGTTTACTTATTGAACTGTTATACTGTTATTGAAGCTTACTTGTCCCTTAGATGAAAAACGTGATGTGATTGGTCGCAGCACTCGTGGCGGCACATAGATACAAGGTCAAAGCAGTCTCAATTCAAAAAAGCAGTCCAGAAAGTATCTCATGTTTGGATTCTCACTTGAAAATTTCAAGTTGAAAAATGTCAACAATGAATTTGGAGGCTAGTGTCCCATTCATCTATCTCACTAATACACTGTAGAATCATGCTTCAGATCAGTTAATCTTATCCCTGCTTTGACTGAAGTTTGAAACGCCATAACAACGACGTTTTCAACTCAAAAACTCGGGTTCGATAATGAAAAACCATGCCAGACTATCTGTTTACTGCAGTCTCAGCCGATGATTGTATCCATATGACGTCACGCGGGGCTCGACCACTGCAAGTCTTTTTCAATTTACGCAACTTTGAAACATTTTGCATAAGTTGAAAAAGAATTTTGAAAATTCTTTCTCAAATTGCACCTTATTCCGCTGAATTTGCTCTAATTTGCCATACCTTTTGTTTAGGGGGTCAAAAAAAACGCAGGTAGCCAATTCTGAGAAAAAGCATCTTGAAGTACGGGAAAATGCCACGGGTAACTATTCTTGGATTATTTTTCAGCAGCTCTGAAAATGGCAAGAATCGTGATATTTTAGAGTTTTTAGCACTAAATCGGCATAAAACAAAATTTTTATCATTTTCAGAGCTCGCATTCTATCCAACGCATGGAGTAAAAAGTAATAAATAATAGTGACACATGAAATTTTTTCTCGTTCTTTGAAATGCTCTTTTCGGAATTTGTCTATCTTTATCTCTGAAAAATGTACAGATGTGTCAATAGGAGAAAGAGAATTGGACATTCTTGTAAGCCTCCACCGTCTCAAAAGTTTCAAAAAAGTCAGTTGAAAACAAGACAAGTTAGTATTTTTCCTGCTCTTTGAAATGCTTGTTTCAAAATTCTTCTTCAGCGTGTAGATTCCAAAAAATGATTGTTTCAAGTTAGTTCAATATCCCGTTCACCCATCTAAAATTTATGCACGGTACTGTAGTTTTATTATAGTCTTGAATTATCCGGAGTTCGAACTAGTACCTTTCACACAGTCTGGAATTGATTCATAGTCTCTATTCTTTCAAATGAGAATTTGAACTCGATTGGATCGAGACCGAACAACGAAAACCATCCCCTTGAAGTCAGTCAAACACTCCAGCCTTATTTTAGAATATCAAATTTGATTGAAAAATCACAAATGAGCAGACAAAAACAAATCACTTTCTATGATTGAAATTTACTCAGCGGAGTTGCAATATGGTCTGAGGTATGACATCAATATGTCCATAAGCTCATCAAGAAGTGCCTGGGATTTCCGTCTCATTAAACTTTCAGTTCAAATGACCAGAGAACTTCATTGGTCTCCAACCTAATAAGAAATCCCGAGACTCACGAATCACGACGATGTTGACAAGGTCTCCGAGAAGATGGTAATAATTGAGAAAATGGAGACATTGATCAATCATTCCCTGGTTGTCAGTAATATAATACAAGATGCAACCAATACGTGTTAGTTTGAGAATTCAATTAATCTCTCAAAATTCTGCTCTCGTTTCAACGAAGATCTTCGTTGCATCACGATGCAAGCGATGAGGAAAAGATGAACCCATTCATGCCTGATACTTTTACCCACGTGCATTATTCTTCCCCACGTGGATATATCTTGACGTTCTTTATTGATGGTCTACTTAGGTCATGTAAAAGCTCCACCTCACCGACATTTATTATAAATTGATTTAAAATAGAACCAAACTATTCAGAAAAAGTGACTCCAAGCTGCCCTGCATATCGGTAGAATGAACCACTTTGTAAAATTTTGAAGCGATCCATTGAAAGCTATTGGAGTAATTTGAAATGTAGTGTAATCATAATATAATTGTACTATAGTTCAAATTACTCCAAGAGCCTTCAAAGGATCGCTTCAAAATTATAAACAGTGATTCATTCCGATACGCAGGGCAGCTTAGGTTATTTTTTCTAAATGTTGTCTTGTTTTATTTTAAATCAATTTATGATGAATGTCGACATAATAGAGATTCTCCTTCCCCTTAAGTCGTTGCATTATTTTGCTCATGAAATTACCATAAATTGGATCTTCTCGGTTGATTTTCTCTCTAGCAGCACTTCTTTCAGAGAATAATGACCACAAACTAAATGCCACAAATATCAAGTAACTCATGCTCGACTTGCAGTTTAGATGGAGCTGCTTCATCCACAAGTATATCACTCGTACCACATTTCCAGCGCCACTGGATGATTATTTCAAGAACGTTTTCTTTCCTTTGCATCAATTTCATGTGCTGCCGATGGAACAATGAAGTGATTCATCAAGTTGTGACGAGATGTATGATATGAATGAGTGTTGTCGAATAACATCAAGCAGTGTTTTCTTATCTTTGTGTGATTCTTATTTATGTGATTTCTTATCTTCATTCGCATCGCTCATACTCCATTCCTCTGCAGTTTCAAGATCATCCTTGGTAACTTTCAGAACACATCAGCGAAGTATATCACAAAGAGTCCGAGCATGATGAGATAATGAATGCTATGATACACTATCCATAAGCATGAATTGTATGCTAAATCCAAATGATATAAAGGAAGCACACGTGTCGAAGCATCTCTGAGAGTGTATATGTATGTTCACCCATTAAGATCAATAAATCTACATTTGATCTAGATAAATTTGAATCACAATAAACAAAATATAGACAAAGTCTGGTAGATAAAAAATTTCAGGAATTTTCACAATCTACAAACTTGAGGCAAAGAGAAGGACAATGATTCTATTCTCCTCGTTTGAATTGATACATTGACAGGTGATTGTCTTGGAACGGACTTTTTCAATGAAAATTGAGCAGATCCAACGTTGACTACTGAGGTTTTAGACGTCATTCAAACAAATACCATTTGGATTGATGAAAACAGACGATTCAATTCTGTACGAATTTATATAATGCACTGCACAAACTGCTTTGTCAACAGAGGAAATCCATCTTGAATATTAAAGAGATGACATGGATACAGAGGTTCCGGTATCATTTTGCATAATTACTTTCGTACACGACTTTATTTTGTTAAAGGAGGGAAATTTACATATCCTGATCATTATAAGAATTATAAATAATCGATGGCCTAAGTGGCGAATCCATTACCTCATTCTTCTGAGATATCTGGATCGATGAGAACCAATCCTAAAAGTTCTCTGAGTTCTCTGAAATCTTATGCTGCATTTGGAAACAGTAAGACTCAGAAGAATACGCTCCTTTATCGACTTGAAACATTCACGCATTCGTGAGATATTGAATCAAAATGTGATAATCCTACTGCGAGTGACGTTAACCAGCATTTGGTAATCTTGGATTAGTTCGACTCCATGTGAATCATTCATATCCTTAATTCAGGAATCTGGGAACAAACCTCGCTTTAGAAAGACAAGAGGCTCTCAGTCCAGCCAACACGAAATGTAAGAATACAACTACAAAATTATTGTAGTTGTGTATAAATTACATGTACGTATAGCTGGGGTCACGCGCTTACACGTAAGTGAATTATTAGGGCCAACTAATCTCATAAAAAAACACCCTCTGGGACAATTGACAGGATTTTCAGCTGTAAGTTACGGTCATTATGTTGTTTCATATGTAACTGTAACGTTACAGCTGTAAGCCCTGTTAACTTTCCAAGAGGGCGCGTGCATAAAAAACAAAAGGGCCTTCATTGTAGAGTTCTCGTTCAATCCCAAGGACTGGTCGGACCACGACCGATACAGTTGCCTCGGACGCTGAGGAGCAACAGGGCCCAACAATACTTAGTAGTCTCTGCGTATGTTATAACCAACACAATTATATCGTCTCCTGTAACTTGAGGTATTATTGTGGATATAAATCTAAACGTATATATAATTAAATATTCAATGATAATAACTTAATCACCTATCTTGGCCTAACCTCTGTAAAGTGTTACAACTTTGGAAGTCTAACCTCGATAGATACACGAAAATCAGCAAGCTCGTGTTTAGACAAGTTTGAGGAGTGATCCCTCATAGGAACTTCCTATGCTCTCAATACACTTCAGTACCAACTGAGGCTACTTTGGAACACTGTTTGCATTCTTAATCTTGTTCGGGTTGTATTTCTTACGAATCATGATGAATTCTGGTCTATCAGTAGCCAATCGAAAGCTTACAATCTCAGCTTTTGATTGATGGTTAGTAAAGTCGATTTGGATATTTCTAGCCAAAGTTATGAGTATTTGAAGTTGTGTTACAAAGCGAGACCCTGATGGAGCTACTTTGTAACATTTCTAAAAACGCTGCATCTTCAGCTGCCATATGATGATCCAACCACCTAGGATCGATGCTTATGGAGCACCATTCAAAAGTGCAGAGCATTTAAGAGTGCTCAGCTCTAAAATGACTTAGTATTACAAAAGTCTATTTGGATAATTCTACGTTAAACAATTGTCATTTGAATGTAGATTCATTGACATGATTGCAATGTCCGGACTACCAATAGATCTTCGGGTCCGAAAAAGCCTATAAAATCTCTTTTTCTCACGTATATCAAAAATTTTCATTTGACTCCAAGATATCGAAATGAGACGTTCCTTAGCTCATTTCAAAGCTCTCTTCAATAACTTTTCTGTGAATTCAGATTTAACCATGACTTTGGAGGACTAGGATAGCTGAAGCAGCAGCAAGGAGCGTTGAAAAGTAGTCCTACCCTAGCTAAAAACAAGGAGTCTTATGCATTTTTCTACCCTCACTATTCCGAGAAGTGATAATACCGCAATGTAACAATGGTTTCATCAAAATCACGACACGGATCGATGGTATAACTCGCTGCTACGCGGGATTCCTTTAAGAAGTATTTTTACCAGATCAATTTTTCGGAGTGGTTTCTTCACATGCGCAAAACACTCTTTAGTAAAAGACTGTTACCGATAACCCTACAATTGCTAGGGAGCCCCCCAGTAGCAGAAAACATGGTTCCCGCCCGTATCTGATGGCAAGAATGGGTTTTAGTGCCGTAAGATCATTTGCATCAAGACGCGCGGACTTACACACTTTTTTTCGGGAGTGTTCCAAAGTAGCTCCAGTTGACGGTATTATCGCTGACGCCCTTATTTTTTTGATGCTTCGACTGAGCTTGCGCAACCCCGACTACGGGGGGGGGGGATTCCAATAGCCACATGAATGCAGCTTTGCTATATTGGTGTGCCGAAACGGGACGAGATTTTCACGAGTTCTCCGTTGTGCGTGCCGAGTCAAAGGTTGACTTTACCATTAAAATGAATTTTGTTGGCGGTTACGTGACTCTATCAAAGTGCCAGCAAGGAAGATTTTGATGCTTCAACCATTCATTGAATTCCAAATCATTGGATCAATACTTCGGTCACTGATGTAACTTTATTGTACATCATACGATTTGCAAAAGAAGAACTACAAAAAAATGAGATCCCACTGTAACCGATATCACAATTCTCTTCTGCCACATACTCCATCGAATCTCTTCTAAAAATCGTAGATAGTGGATTTTGAAAGGATTCCCTCAATTGAGTAGAGAATCTTCACTTTGCCGCCTGGTTCTCTTTGAACTACGGAATAAACATTCGAGTCAACCGACTCAATGCGTTGAGATCGTAGAAGTCCATCGAACTGTTATTAAGATCAAGATAGGATGAGTCCCCACCATTTCCAATCATACCTCTCAATGTATTCTACGTGATATCTCAAAGAAAGCAGCTCAGTTTCTAGGAAAGATTATTTCATCATTGACCGCATCAATTTCTGGAGCTTCAGTTGTTCTGGAATTAACAGAAAACCCTTCCCTCGATTCATGCGTCAAACGCATTTGCTCGCGTATCCAAGGCATATAGTCAAAAACCTTGGTATATAATCCAGCCATCTGAGTTGTGCCACAATTTTTTGGGCCCAGTGAGACAATGCCAATGATCTCAACACTGATCTGATCGAAACCAAAATCTTCAATTAGCATGAGAGGGCCACCACTATCCCCGCCACACGAGTCTTTGCCTGCTTTCCCAAAGCACAAGTGACTCGACATGAGCGTCACGCCTTTTCTCTCATAATCAGATTGACATTGTTTCCTGTTAGCCACCGGCAAATTCACTTTCAGCAACAGATTCGATGAAACTATTTCCTCTGTTCGACCCCAACCGGCAACCGTTGCGTATGAGGCATTCTTATCACTCTTGGGAAGACAAATAGGCCTCACATACTCGTTGAATTGAACCGGTTTGCTGAGTTTCAACAATGCAATATCATTCTGCTGTGAGGCTGATTCCATTTCAAAATGCGGATGAATATAGATCTTTTGGACAGGTATCCTGAGGAATTTTGGAGCACATCGAAGTTTTTGGTTTGTTTCAAGGAATGCTGATTCACTGATGCAATCTGGATCGGTAGTCATATCCCACTCGCCCAAACGTACCGACCGAAGCGTCCAGCTCCGTCGCTTGAGCCCCTTCTCATGAACACAGTGTGCTGCCGTCAGTACGTGCCAGTTTGTTATGAGCGATCCACCGCATGCCATTCTTGACTCATTGCCTGTTCAGAAAGTCAAACAAAAGTAGATTGATTAGAATAGATACAGATAAGAGTAGAATGGAGAAATGAGTGTTCTTCGGTCAAACATGATCTACATTTGATGAAAGAACTGAAGAGCTCTAGAAGTCACACGAGAACAGAACGAGTAGGATACTCGAATCGAGAACTCAAAAATGAGGGAAACATGAGTTATAATGGACAAAATATGATGAACTGTCTGCCCCACAAATCATTAAGAATGTGGTTCACAATCAAGTTAGACTAGTAGCAAATAATATCTCTTCCACCCTCGGTGATTCTGATACAACCATTGAGGCTGAAATCAGTATTATTTGATGAAATTCCAGGTTTTGAATAACTTAATGTGCAAAAAAATGACTTGTTATGATCAGATGGAAAGTAATCGGATGGAAAGGATAAGCATAGTAAAGTTCTACGCAAGTTTCACATTCAAAATTGAAATCATCGCTACTTTGTCAGTCCGTGAGTGATGTGAAAATATGGAAGAGTACGTGATATTTTCCGATGTTTCATAAACAAAGTCGTGAAAAAGTACTAGTCATCACCTATTATGGTGTCAGATACATGTATTTCTCCATTTCTGTATGGTAGTGTTGTGATGTGTCGTACACATGGGATTGAGTCACATGGTGAAATTGAAGAGTCTAGTAGTACAAGGTAAGTGTACCAACAAAGGTCTACCTAACTTAGTGACAGCTCTAACTCTAACCTACTTGAATATTTACTTAACTCACCTCAGCTTATTTTGAAGCTTATTCCAAGAGCTTCAAAATGAGCTTAGGTTAGGTGTAGGTTAGGTTTAGATTAGGCTTAAGTTAGGTTCAGATGCACTAAATTTCGACCAAGTAGAGCCAAGCTATTCCAGATTTACAAATCAGACATTTTCAACGAGTCCGAAAAGGCGTGTACCCATTAAGGCCCACCACCCAAAATATGTGTTGAATGTCTGTAAGTGGTAATTTGCTCCTAAAATCGCGATTGCTCGACTCTCAGACGTTCAAATTCAAAGTGCTTGATCTCGTTTTGCAGATTTTTTACACCCTTCAAGATGATTTGAGTCCAATTCAATTATTGACATGTTCTCATACCAACGTAAGAAAACCAGGGCTGGGCCTTAATGGGTACACTTAACCTTTTTCGGCAATTTACTTGCAGAATCGATCCCAGATCAAACTTTGCAATTCTGAAAGAAGAATATCAAAAATGAACAGAAGGCAAAGAAAATTAGTTAACGTTCATTGAAATTGGCCCAGCCAAACTTTTTTGAAGTGACTTTATGTGACTGAGCAAAAAGTTGAAAAATTGACTAAGCTAGCTAACAAAAGCGTGGAGCACTTTACATCGATCAGAAAAACTTCAAACACTATATTTCAACATAATTCATACGAAAAAGATGCTCAGCGTAACTAAAGAGCGCTCAGATCTGAGGTTCTAAGGGTGGGCCTTAAAGGTTACCCAGGCCTTAAAGGGTACACCTACCTTACACAATCTGTGAAAAATGAATCAGGATTTGGGAGGGCTAGATGTGAGAGGGTTGGTCAGTATATGATACTTTTCCAGTTCCAGCCACCTTGCGATGAAACCTTCCCGTGCTGCGGGACCTTGGAGAGTATTTTAATGAGAGACAAAAGCTCTATCTTGCCGTCATTCATCATGAATTGATTCAAAATAAGACAAAACAATATTTCAAAAGAGTAGCTCCAATCCAAGTTGCGTATTAGCAGGATGCACCACTGTATAAGATTTTGGGGTGATCCGTGGAAAGATCTTGGAATAATCTTGACTCTGATTTAACTACAATATATTTCCACTAGAGTTGGGATTATTCGGAGAGCCTTCAAAGGATCGCTTCAAAATTTTACACAGTAGTGCATTCTGCCAATACGCAGTTTGGATTGGAGCTACTTTTTAAAAATATTGGTTTTTTTCCATTTTAAATCAATCTATGATGAATTTCGGTAATGTACCGCTTTTACATGGCCTTGAGGCCGCCGTGGCCTAGTGGATAAGGTCCTGGTCTTGCACGCGGGAGGCCGGGGTTCGAGTCCCGGCCGGCACCACTGAGATTTTTTCTCATGTGCTTTCTACGGCGGTCTCGGTGGTTCGGAACCCACCTTAAAC
>JAPYYZ010005802.1:0-20052 GCA_030522705.1 Eretmocerus eremicus | reverse complement strand
GACCTTGGCCAAATGGCAAGCGGAATGGGACCGCTCAACAAAAGGACGATGGACGAACCGATTGATCCCGCATCTCAACCGATGGATCGATCGTGGCCAGGGAAAGCTGAACTACTGGCTGACACAGGCCTTGAGTGGTCATGGCTGCTTCGGTGCCTACCTCACCAAGTTCAGAAAGAGAGCAACACCAGAGTGCCAGAGCTGTGGTTTCGACATGGAAACCGCTGAGCACGCTTTGTTTGAGTGCATTGACACCAGCACGGAGCGCGCGGAGATACAAACTAGGCTCGGTTTCCGGCACATCCCCAAGAACGTAGTACAAACGATGCTCCGCGACAAAGGAAAGTGGGTAGACGTCGCCCAGTACATCAAAACGGCGATTACCCACAAAGAAGAGAGAGAACGACACCTGCAACGCCAAGCAAGAGGCGCAACGCAGTAGATGGCGGACCGCAAAGAAAGAAGAGAGAAGAAGACGAGGAGCCAGATCAGGAGAGCTGCGCCACCCATGGAGGGCGAGAAATTCCGCCCATGCCTGAAGTAATGCACGCGCAGTCCCGGGCATGGATAGGTAAGTTGATGGATTTTACCTCTGCCTCCCCCTGTTAACGGGTAGGAGACCGAGGGGGGTTTGGACGGTAAGGGTCCCTGGGAATGGCCGAGAGGTGATTCGAGCCGAACGTTGGCTCCTTTCGCCGCCCGAACTGACCCTTGGGCTCACCCCGTCATGAGGGGCTTGTCACAGGAGCTTCTCCATGTTCCTGAGGCAGCCTGTCGTCTGGCCTGCGAATTTGCCCTTTTTTGAACCACGAGAAAAATACATACAAAAACATACATACATACAAATACATATAAATACGCACACAGAGCGCATATGGAGGGGTGTTTAGCCCATTCTATTAATCCAAATGCCATCTGAGAATCGTATTGTATTCCTTTTGAAAGATAAACTCTCCCTCTCAACTCTGGATTTATTAATTGTTATCAATTTCCGGTAATATTCTCCCTATCTCCAATGGAATAGGGGCGGACCCGTTGGTGTCCAGTGTTCCGTGAGAGATTTTCATGTGAATATTATACTCTCATGGCGATGAAGTGCAGAACCGAGATTAAAGCGGCTCAGATGCAGACAGTCTTGCTGAACGAGATAACAGAGGTATGACTTTCGTCTTTTCAGCTTTTTCGAAGTTCTCTCTCTCTCTCTCTCCTTCTCTCTTCTCTCTCTCTCTCTCTCTCTCTCTCTCTCTCTCTCTCTCTCTCTCTCTCTCTCTCTCTCTCTCTCTCTCTCTCTCTCTCTCTCTCTCGCCCTCTTTCGTTCTCCCCCTCCCCGCGGGCAGTTGGTGAGCTGCGAATGAAGCTTTTGAGCTTCAATTTGCTCTCCGCGCCCATCGAAATGACATCGCGATGTGATCAGTATTCCCTCGTCTCCCACAGATGTTATTGATACTCGTGTTGTGGACGTGTTCTCCTGCTTGTAAGGTGTCGTGGCTTCGTCAAACTGATGTGTATCCTGTGTTTTCTTCTAAGCTGGAACCCCGAACCTGCAGGAGAGGTATCGGCGGCGAGGCAGCTTGCCTGCGTTCGCGCGCTGCGGCTCCCTACCCACCGTTTGCGACGCCTGCGGTGCAAAGATGGTGGTATCCGGGTTTATTCTCTTCAGCAAGGACAAGCCGTGATGGGAGGAAGCCCGGCCATGGTGACATTGGGCCATTCAGGGCGCTGGGAAGTGCGCGAGTTTTCCAATTTCCTCGGTGATTAGTAAGTTCCATCCACCTTCCCTCTCTGGCTCTGCGTTTCATCTTCGGACTTTGTCCATGCACGTTGTCTGCGAGTGGCGCGGGGGAGACGCGTCTTTGGCGGCACTCCGCCGATCTGCACCTCCTTGGTTCCGCGTTTGGTCACGATTCCGTCCATATTGGCTGTCCAAATCACAAGTATGCCTCCCTTGTGACTGGTGCTTTTAGTAGACGAATGACTATTCCGTAGTATCATTTCTTGTCTCTGCATATGGTTCCATCGTTGTGTGTTGATTTGTGTGTATGCATCTACGCATTCACTTCAGAGATCTCGGAAATTTTCAAATTTTTCACTCTTCGCTGTACCTTTTGGACACTTGGCCAACGTGTTACATTTATTCCAGAGGAAGGAATTGGATCAGGCTCAATTGGTACACTGGCTCCACTCTAATTTGTAGAATTTCTGGAAAATTTATGATCTCAAATGGTAATACAGCGACTAATTGACGATCGAAGGAACAAACTATACATGAATCTATACGTGTGTACATTTTTGTATTGGTATACCGCAAGTCATGATATATAACTGATACAAGTGAATGTGCAATTCAATAAATAGGGATATCGAATGATGTTTTCCGGCGAGTTGCAGGTGGGAAGGGGAAGGGACTTCACATGGTCCACATATAAAGTTGTCCAAAGTTTTGAACTCGGGGTCTTATGAATGGGTTTTGGTGTTTCTTGACTACGTAGGGTGAGCTGGGGTAGTTGCGGGTATTTGAGGGGTGATTTGGCGCACTTTCAAAGTATATCCTTGCTCCTGGGTCTAGTACAACGGGCGATTCGAGGATGTGTCCCTTTCGGTCGGGGGTTGGTTTGCGCGAAGGGGTGGTATAGGGGTGGGGGTGACTTCGATGCAAACTTTTACGAGTTGATTATTTTTATTGAAACGTGCTGTGTATGCCTTCTAATAGTGTTCCAGAGTGGTCTGTGAGTTTTTGGAATGAGTGGTAGGGGGTGAAGTGGGGTTAATCCTGGAACAAAAGGTACAACGGATGAAATTTTTAGTTGAACAGGTTGTTGGGGTTCAATAATTGCGAATTTTCTTCGAAATGAGGCTAGGGTGGGGTAAGATGAGATAGGTGGAGCAAAATGAGACGATGTTGAATTCTGACTCTCAGAAGCTCGTGACCACGTACAACCCACCTCGCTCCGATTCTAATGTATTAACTGCGGGTTTTTGGTGTTTTTACGCCATTTTCACTCATCTCTCTAATTAATCTCCAACTCTTCGGGCCTCTGAATTCGAACGTTGTAATAAAATCACCATCCATATGATGTGGTCCAAGATCTTACGTTTATCTGTATGAATGACGCAAAAATTTCACGCATCTACGTGTGAGGATGCGAGAAATTGTTGACACTGCTTTGACTTTGTTGGATGTCCTGATTTTATGCGAATGGGGAGAATTCCACGTGTTTAACGTGCGAGGGTGCGGAGAATTTTCGTTTGGCATTCTAGTTCTCCGATTACTATTGTGTGAGACGTCTGTGCTTTGGATTTTATATGTATCCTAAGTACATAAAACACATTACAATTTTTACTTTCATATATATCTTAAATACATACCTCTGAGCCCGAAAAATTCCACGCAGATCACGTGTGAGGGTACGGGAAACTTTTCTCTGCACTACGTGAATAAAATTGCTACACGCATAAAATTATATTCTAGTGGATTTCGTCTGTATTCTCAAATTCCTCCTCATAGACTAGGCCGCGCTATACTTCACTCACTTTGTCATGATCGACTCATCTGATTACTACCTATGTCTTACTCTAAACCCGATGATACATGTAGCCGCTTTCTTGATTTTACCCTGGAACTCATTCTTATACTGATGTAGTGATCCTTTTTCCGTTGATTCGGAATTTTCTTGGAGTCTGGTTTGGTCGATGGATCCTTGGCACATGAGACGCTTGCTCTACGATATTCAATCGATTCTGTTCTTGGTGCGTTTGGGAGGATGCGATGTCACAAGGTTCCGATCATCTTTTCGACTTTTTGGGTGGCTGGCTCTTAGACATGAAAGGGATATTCCGATGCGATAAGTGATTGTTGAGATACTCTCAGAAGACGGAATATTTCCATAGAAACAAAATTGGACCAAAAATACCGACCATTGACGCGCCCACTATGGGTATCCTGTTTTCCATTGTCTCAATCCAGCCCGCGATAGATTTGTATCTTTCGATGTCTCTGGCCTTTGTGATAATTCCTCCCAGGCTTTCACCGATTTCGAGCGCATCTGCCTAGGCCAATGTAGACGCCTGGTCTTCTTCCGATATTTTCGACCCTAAGATTTGCTGGCCCTCATGCACGTCCCCGCCTCTGTTGTTCCTCATTTTGATACAATTAGGTTTATCTAAATTGTATTCTTGGAGAATTGTCGATGTTGACTTGAGTAGAATTTCTCTGAATACGGATAATCTTGCGTCACGTTTGACGCCAGTGCATCCCGGAAGGAGTCTGACGATCCCAGTCTCCTCTATCAGTGTCGAAATGTGCTTGCTCCTGCGGCATTGTGTATATTTCTGTTCTTCTCCGTTGGTAGAGTGAATCTACAAATTGGAGTCGTGAAGCTTGAATCGAAATGTTTCGTTAATTCTAACGAGCCTTACATCAAAGCTGGTAATATTTGTTACAGTCATGCCCAAAGCTATTTTGATTTCACATGGTGCATTTTGTGGTATTTCTTTTACAGGGTCGTTGTCTCTACAAATCAGCAATTCTCTCAACTTTTTCGCATTTATCTATATTCTCTCAATCAAGTGAGATGTATTCATTCGTTTCCGCTTCTATGGCAAAAAGGGCGATTTTGGCCAAACATATGCAAAAACATTTATAGAAGGAGTCTGAAATTTCTACTCCACCGCAAGCGGCGATGCTCTATACAGATTATAACGTGAAAGGTCCAATAACGGGATACTGATGACGTAGACTGAGTTATTATCAAGTATTGAAACTGAAACAACTGTAATTTTTCCCAGATCCGTGATCGGCTCACCGTCTTCGGCTTGTCGGAATGTAACATCTGAAACAGCATTTCCGATCAGCGACTTAGAGGTTTGGATCAATTTCGGAGACAGCAGCTAGGAGCGAGCACCTCCTTGAACCGCAATTGTGAGAATCTCAACCAGCATAATGGCATCAGCTCTGAATTGACGATGTTTTCTTCCGGTAACTCCTTGGCACGGTGCAGGACCACGGCCGTCGTCATGTCATATACCTCGGGAGTGAGGTGGTCCACTTGTCCCTGTAACTCCTGTGATTTCTCGTGATTCTTCCCTTACTGTATCTATTAATCTTTTATCATCATCATTGTCTTCTGTTCTATCATTATTGTCTTTTATTATATTTTATTGTATCATCCTTCCCTTCTGTCAATTAATTTCGTCTGATTGGCCAAGAGCTTAGCTCATCTTCGGGTGTCATTTGCTTGAATTTCGAGAATATTCCAGAATTTTTGTTCAGTATCCTCATCGAGGGTGCCGAATAAGTATTTACTTCCCGGCACAACAAAGGAGAGTGATGACCGACGTCTCCTATTCTCTGGATTGACTCGATTCTGTTCCAACAGGGCCAAAATTTGCTCGACGTCCATCCTCGATTCTCTCAACTGAATATGGAGATCTGCCATCTGCGATTTCAACGCAGATTCCTCACACGCCTTGGTGATGGATTGCTAGGCCTGTTTGAGCGTCTGGTTTGTCTTTTTGAACTGGTGAAGATCAAATTTTGGCTAATTTCCAGTCGATGATTGTCGTGGACGGCAGCTTAATGCTCTCGATCATGACCTCAAGTGAATGCTCCAATCGAGTGACATATCGAGGAGGGTCGTCGTTGGACGCCGGCCTGTGAGTAGGCATTTCGTCACTTTAATTATGTCAATAAACAGACAAATTGAATAGGCAAATGTATGACGTTGATTCCTCTATTATTCCAAGTGTAAGATGTATGTTTGTAATTTACTATTGATTTCCCCCTGAGGGAGGCGCCATCACCGAGGTTACCCTTTTCAACTTGTCAATGTGGGCAGTCTTAACTTTTCCGGCCTTCTGAATCTTAACTTTTTTTTTTCATAGGCACTCCCAGCTATTTCATACATTCCCCTGTATTCTTTGCCAAACTTGCCCCCTTTGTTCTCTCTCAGTAAAGCAACCTGCTCACCCTCCCTACACTGGGTGATGTTTAATTTTTGGTGGTAATAATAGTTCGATCTATACATTGATCGGATGAGATTCAATATAGCTGGAGTTTGAAATTCTGATAAATTCTTGACGAGATCCTGGAAGCATTCGGCATATTCTTATGACTTTTCGCGAGATGGAAGGCTGGATGGGGTCTGTGCTTTGCGACCAAGAACATGTTCGTGTGTTGTATAACCCGAGCTGTCGTGTACGAATGTATTGTGCGCGTGCTGGCTCGTCAGTGTACGCACACTATCATACCTTCATGTTTTTGGGGTCGCTGAATCCGTATCCGGGGTCAGCTTGGTCCCAGCATGTCAAGATTCTTATATAACCTCAAAACACATTGATTTTACGAGAGTACTCGGAGCTGGCGATCGGATCACACTCATTTTCACAGTGTCCTTATGTTTTTGGGGTCGCTGAATCCGAATCCGGGGTAAGTTTAGTCTCAGCATGTCAAAATTCTGACATAACCTCAAAAACCCATGGTTTTACGAGAGCACTCGGAGCTGCTAATCAGATATCATAGTCACTCTTCCATTATCTTTATGATTTTGGGATCGCTGAATCCGAATCCGGGGTCAATTCGGTCTCAGCATGTCGAGATTCTGATATAACCTCAAAGAATAGTGATCTTGTTCAAATACTCAGAGCTGGGAACCTCAATGCTGGTTAGACTACACAAGTCCTATACCTTTTGGACCACAGAGTGCGATTCTGGAGCCCATTCGACATCAACTGGTCATTTCCGCCACATCACCTTAAAATTGAGGATTCAACAAAAAATATACGGATAGAAATTGTGAGATAACCTCACAAATCATGCTTCGTTGGAAAATATCATACGTGGAAGTCTGATTATACTACTTTCGAGGTTTTGGGGGTCGCTGAGTTCAAATTTGGAGTCGGCCCACTCGAACAGATCAGACATCTGACATAACGTCAACAGACTGTAGTAGATGCAGCCAGTCGTGTTTTTGACTCAGGATCGTACGTTTTCAGCGACATATCAAAGTTATGGAAAGTCGGAGATAAGACAAAAACATGATAGCAGAATTTCGTCGGATGCTGAAGCAAAACTCACCAAAATATGACAAAACCTCCTACACTCGTGATGAAATTCATCACAAACCTCACATGGGCTCTATTCTCTCTTGATGCTATGGCGGGTCCTCTCATCTCCGAAAGACCTATGCAAAGTCTTGCGTTTTCTCTTACCTTTCGGTAAGTCTCGCTTCATCATCCAACAAAAATCTGCCATCATGTATTCGTCCCATCTCCCTTGATAACAAAATTCCATAACTTCGATATCTTGGTGGAAACGTTCACCCTGCTCCTCGCTGACGTCTCCGCAATTCTCTGGAAATTCATCTAGATGTTCATCCAAGAAATGGAGCTTAAGACTCATATTAGATCCTAGATTCTTGAAATCTTTCACCATCTTCGTGACAATTCTTCTTAAATGTGGGCATCTTTTATCACCCAAGAAGTGATTTGATACATCCTTGAAACTCTCCCATGCTGCTTTTTCGAGTGAAGTCATCACATCAACGAAATTCGGGTTCCCAAACATGGTGCGGATTTGTGGCCCGTCGAAAACTTCTTGCTTGATTTTTTCTCGCGAGATCTTTGGGAATTTTTGTACAAGATACTGATAGCATTCACCTTCTTTGTCCAAAGATTTCACCCATTGTTTCATAAGGCCAAGTTTTATGTGTAGAGGAGGAACGAGAATTTTGGACAAATCAACTAGAGGCTCCTTGATGATGTTAGCAGAACCTGGAATCAATAAGGACCTTCTCTCCCAGTGCTTCGTCTTTTTGTAATGGTTCCCTCTATCTCTGCTATCCCACAAACATTTATAGCATGGGTTCTTAGTGTACCCTGATTGCTGTCCCAGGAGCATCGTTATGATTTTCAAATCGCCACAAATCTGCCATGAATGCTCTGCATACTTGACTTTTTCTAGGAGTATCTTCAAATTGTCATAATGCTCCTTCATCACTGTTGAATGAGCGATTGGCACTGGAGCATATACATTCGTGTTGTGGAGTAAGACTGCCTTGATACTCCGTTTGGACGTGTCTATAAAAAGTCGCCAATCAGAGGCTTCGTACAAATTTGGTTTCAACTCGTTAATGACTCCTTTAACATTTGTACAATACACCAATCCTAAGTCCACATCTTTCACAAAATACTTGCGTAACTCTATATCTCGATCTCGATATAGAGAAACTTTGGTTTTAGGTTATAAGAGATTTTTCTGTTTCAAAATTGAAGCCAGAAACTCGGCTCCATCTTTTGGGAGCCTTAAGTCTCTAATGAGGTCATTCAGTTCGAACCGAGATATCAAAGATGGTTTCTTTGGTGCTTTGTGAGATGGCTCAAAATCTGCATCACTCGTGACGTCACCATCAGTGGGAAAAACTCCATTCTCTGATGAAGAGTACTCTCCATTTGATTCCACTGATTCGTTCCTTGCAGCAGCATTCCCGGCCTGTGTTTCACATGTCCGTCCCCTAACCATATCCGAAACAGTCACCGATTGCACATGTCGATAAGCAATTTTATATTTATTCTCAGAACTGTAGCCTTTGACATTGTTGATACAAAAATAACAATCTCTTGGGCTCGCAGGTTCCCCCCAAATCGCAGGTGCAGAGTATTTTATAGCGTTCCTATTCTTTCCCTTCTTGTATCGGGACAGCATGGTTTTGCAAGCGTTGCAAATCATGGACGGAGCCCAACTATTACTCTGTTCAATTTCTAACTCGAAGACCTCTTTGTACAATTCACAGATGTTTTCGTCAATCGGCACTCGCAGATTTTTTACCTCAAACTTAGAGCATATGAGACAAAAACTGTCATGATTGCCTCGACAATCGTGCGATCCCGATAGTTTCTCAGATCGTTTTCTTGTCGCACTTGATCACACATCAGCCAAGTCACCAACTGATGTGGAACTGCGGTCGCTGGATGACGACAACTACGGGCCCGCTTTCTCACCCTGGCCAGTCGCCGATACTGAGGATCCGACCCTTTGCATCGTCGAACACTTGCGTGCGTCTGCCATGACGGCATCAAACCGTGGTCCACGGACTTAGCCGGATAACGGGCTTGCTCCGTTGCCCGCCGTCACCACGGGGAGGTGTCCTGGACGCAGACGCACGCAGAACAGGGATCAATATCTGATTTTGCAATGATGAATTGTATATTCATTAGGATACTGGGTAAGAGTGTAGTCAGAAATACAAAAGTCGGCTGGCAATGCTGGTACTGCTCGGCCCTCTTGAATGGTGCAGATGTCTCATCTTCTTGCGGGTTGGCTGGGTAGCCACCTAGTGGCAAAACATGAAAGCATCTGACAGGCTATGAGGTGATCTGAACGCATTTTCCTGATTCCAAACTTGACTAATGGAATTCTAAGCTCTTGTTTGTGACCTGAAGTATTCGAGTTCTCTAGATTCACATACTGACTCACTGAGATTGAACGGGCTCGAAAGTCAGACTCAGGTAGCCACAAAATATTGGAGTCGTATACATCGTTGATAAAATCCGAATATTTGCATTAAAACATAGTTTCTTGAGGTTATGTGAGCATGCTGACCCCCGGAAATTTCCACAGAGTTGTGATTAATTCAGTTTATGTTGATGGAGGTACTCGCTGGAATTGATTGTCCGCAGAATTTGAATTCAGTGACCCGAAAAACTTGCAGCTTATGTATTCTTATCCCCAGCTCCAAACATCTCCATTAAATTGTGGTTCTTGAGGTTATGTCAGAATTTCGAGATGTTTGGACCAGAATGACCCCATATTCGGATTCAGCGACCCCAAAAACATAGAGATGGTGGAAAAATGACTATGGTCTGATTACCAGCTCCGAGTACTCTCGTAAAATCATGAGTTTTTGAGGTTGTGTCATAATTTCGACATGCTGAGGCCAAGCTGACCCCGGATTCGGATGAGTGTGATCCGATCACCAGCTCCGAACACTCGCGTAAAATCAAGGTGTTTTGAGGTTATGTCAGAATCTTGACATGCTGGGACTAAGCTGACCCCGGATTCGGATTCAGCGACCTCAAAAATATATAGATCATGGAAAAGTTGGTATAGCCTGATCACCAGCTCCGAATACTTTCGTAAAAGCATAGTTTTTTGAGGTTATGTCAAAATCTCGACGTGCTGGGACCAAACTGACCCCGGATTTAGATTCAGCGATCCCAAAAACATGAAAGTATGATGGCCTGCAAGTTAGGTCAGAACTTTTTTTTGTGTGGCTGTATTATCATTTCGGATGAGAAGTTCGGTTGAAGATTCCACACAATATATGTTTTTCAGCTCCCGTTAATCCATATTCGATAATCAGGCCCTCTGTCGAAAGCAGGATCACCCTCGTAAGTCCGTCGTTTTACATAGTATCCATCAAAACCCTGACAGGATTTTCTTGTATCGCGTTTGGGAACCACATCTGGAATTCTCCAATTGTTCAAATAATTAAGACCCCGACTCTCTATGGATATTTGACTGTTTTGAATTATTCAGCGGATGACATCGATTCTCCTCGACCGAGGGAGAGATTTTCCATATTGGGGATCTTGTGATACGAAAATACCCTCTCATTGACATACGAAAGGATCCCCAGAAGATATTCCTCTGGGGATTCTTTCGTATGTCAATGAATCATCCAGTATCCCAGGTAGCTTTCCATATCATTCCAATTCTGGATAGTATCAGGCGGTATCGTTTCGTTCTTGCCATATCATGAAGTATCCATCGATACCCTGATAGTATTTCTCCGTATCTCGTTTCGTAACAAATGCCGGAACTGTCTATTTGTTTAGGTGAATGGAAACCCCATCCATCATGAAGAATTGACTCCCTTGAATCATTCAGCGATGAACCTCGATTTTCCTGAATCGTGAACAAGATCCCTGATATCTATGGATTTCTCTCGGGATCCATGCCTAACTCAACCAATCACTCAGTATCCCACAATGCAGTTCATCTCTGTTGATTTCTAAACGTATCATGTGGTCCCGTTTCGATCTCATAGTATCTCGCGGTATGGCCAAGTATTTCACATATTCATATGTGAGCTCTCCGAAGCGGATTATTCCCACTAGTAGATTCCAACACTCGAATCAGTCTCCTTTAATCTCATCGATTCAGACAACTAATTATTCACGAATCTCATAATTTTCCGAATCTCCGTTGAGGAAAATAGGGATCAACGACTAACATTAGTTGAGGTTACCACTGATTTTTTTTTTTCTTTCTTTCATTGAAGGCTTCAAATCATACAGAAGATTCATTCGCCATACAAGAGGAAATTCATGAGATGTAACCAAAAATTATACAATCATATTGCTAATACTGGTATCAGAACTAGACATATAAATCACATCTTCTCGAAAAGTCATACACAGAGGCATACGCTGAAAAGTTCGGTTCAGATATGATCGAATTTATACTTGTAGGCCGATATACCTTAATCTTTTTGAGATCAGATATCAGTTCCACTCGTTGTATATCATGTAATGGACAATGCCATACAATGTGATTCATGTCTTGATCGCTCTGTTTACGTAAACATTTTGGATCGTCAATAATCTTCATTCGCGCGAGCGATGCATTGAGATTATAATGGTTCGATCTACATCTGTTGATCACAAAAATGATTTAACGGTCAAGATGTTGACCGTGAAACCAAGGTTTCTTGCTGTTACGATAATAATGCTCAAAGTATTAAGTACCTTTGTGTTCTGCAAGTTTCACGATTTTAGATGCCATTTTTCCATACATAAGAGGCTTGAGAATAATCTGGAAATCTATGGCTGGCACCTTAAACGAATTATCCGGATTCGAATCTCTCGCGATTTCTGCTTCATGATCAGCCGTTTCATTCCCTTGGATTCCTGAGTGTGCCGGAATCCAGTGGAAGTGCAGGCTGCCATTTTCTGTTTTTTGCTCTTGGAAAATAGAATATTTTTCTTCAATCCGATAAATATATGGATTCATATTGATGTTAATCTCGATTTTTCTGAGCTATTGAGTACACTCAAGGAATCTGAGGGGATGATGTTGTTCAAGTCCTTAAACTTGATTGCCAGATCTAATGCATCAAGAATAGCTATGCACTCCGCGGAGAGAACTGACATGTTCTTGTTGATACTTCTAGTGAGCTCGTAATTGAGTTTTGGACAAATGCAGCTTGATCCTACCGAAACTGATTTAGACTCTACTCCCATCTGTAAATATGAGATTGGCATTTTCCTCATCAAGACGATTTTTATTATGAGGTCCGGTACCTCTGACTCTTGCAATCTGTTACCTATCTCTCTATTGACTGGAACTGAGGTCGTGAAAACTGAGTATTCCAGTTGAAAGATTGAGTATCTGTCACATTTGTACAATAAATAATGAAATTTCATACAGTCTTCAATGCATCGCTCATACAATCTTTTGCGCTTTTTCTTGAAATTCTCTCCAAGGGAATACCATTTTTTGATCGACGCTGTGACTGGAATTGAATTATTGCTAAGAACTTTCATCATGTACGAAGTACACAGATATTTGCATCTGGTGAAGATGTACGGGAGTTTTGATCCAGCTATCAAAATATTCGTGGGTGGAGTATTTCTGAAGCCAACAGCTGCTCTTACAGCAGAGTATTGAATACGTTCTAGTTTCTCCTGAGATTCGACTCTAGATGGATAATGAACATAAGAAGCATGTTCTGAAACTGATCGGACGAAGCTTTTATATAGAATTAGCAGAGTGCTTGGATGGGCACCCCACTATATTCCTTGTCAATACTTGACTATATTGAGAGCTTTTTGACTCTTCCGCTGAACTCGATTCAAATGAAAATTGGAACTTAGCTGGTAGTCAAAAACTACGGCTAAAAATTTTGCAGTAGCACTAGATTTTATCGAGCAATTGTCAATGTCAATAGAGATTTGACCAGGTTTGATTTGGCTGTTGTTGAAGTGTACCAGAACTGTCTTGTGAGGAGCAAGACTCAGCCTTATATCTGAGAGATTCTTCGCAATCAAATTGATTCCTCTCTGCAGGAGGAATTGATTAGGACGATACAATGCTATGTAATCTGCAAATTGTGAGATATGTATATTATACGGGAGATTTTTTGCTACATAGATAATATATAGAAAGGGGCTGAGTACTCCCCCTTGGGGTACTCCTTTGTGATATTTGAGATAACCATCTAATTCAATATATGTGACGTTCGAACGTAGTAAATCTGACAAATTTTACTAGCTCAGCGGGGCATCCTAACTTTGTTAGCTTATCAATCAGTATTCCAATATCTACATTATCAAAAGCTCCATTTACATCGAGGAAACCTGCGAAAATATCTTCATTGTGTCTGAAAGCTTCTTGAATAGTCATGGTTGGATGTGAGATGTTATCCGCACAGGAACGGCCTTTGCGAGATCCACTTTGACTATTAGGCAAAATATTCTGTTTTTCAATCCATATTTTGAATCCATCCTTCATCATGGATTCAAAGAGCTTACATACACTTGACGTAAGCGCTATGGGACGATAGCTTACGCCGTCTGGCTTTTCAACTGAATGAACATAAGATTTTTTCCAACTAGTGGGATAGTCGCCAGATTGGTACATTTCATTGAATATGTCTACCAAAATAAATTTGTGATTAATAAGAAGGTTCTTAATAGTTCCATAGTTTAGACCGTCGCGTCCTGGTGAGGATTTTGAGTTTCGTTCATCGAGAGCATGATTAAATTCAGCAAATGTAAAATCTTTCTCCGAAAACTCATTTTTAGCACATCGAGGTATAAATTCTGGGTGAGTACAAGCCTAAGGAGGGCAAACCTTGTCTAGAGCAGCTATTTTTCTTCCAGTTTGGAGATTTTCAAAGGGGTGACTTGGAGAGATTTTTATCCATTTATTCTCTAGAACTCTACAAGTATTCCAAAGGTATTGCGGATCAGTGGCCATATTCATACTTGAAGTGAAATCTTTGGAGTTTTCCTTCTTCTAATGTTCGAATAATTGTCTCGCACGTCTCACAAAAACTCTATACTCAATGAAATCCATGAAAGATCCAGTTCTTTTCCATCTCTTAAATGCTTCTCTTCTCGCTTCCTTCATTCAATTACACTCATTGTCCCACCAGGGTACGGGGTTCCTATATTGTCTATCATTAACTAACTTCTTGTGTACTAACAGCTATGGATTCTGTAACTATTTTCAAGAAGATATCATATTCTTCTCTTGGGCTGAAATTATCGTATTCAATCGAGAATACATGCGTTCGAGCTATTTCAAGAGAGTCGGTGACTTTTTGCCAACCAGTCTTGGTTGAGCTTCACTTGAATGACTCTTTGACGTAAATCGTTCTTTCTACATTCATCTCGACAAAGACCGGGAAGTGATCTGAGACCCAGGTCTCATCATTCACACGCGTATCAATTTTGTCAGCGAAGTTATTAGTTGAAAGAATGAGGTCAATGATACTCGATGAAGTTTTATCAATATGTGTAATTGAATCGTTATTATGAATGAACAAATCAAATTTTTCTATCGCGTTATAGAGAGCTTGGCCATTTCTATCTGTGTCATTGCAATTCCAACACGCATGATGCGCATTGAAGTCGCCGAGAAGAATCTCATGTTGATTTATTTGAGACGTTTGAAGATATTTGGTCCCACTGCTGAGTCGTAAGCGTGAGACCTAGGGCTCGATAACATGTAAACAAATCAAAAATAGGTGTAGTATTTGTAATCGTTATACCACAGAGCTCAATCTTTTTGTGAGGACTCTGCATGTTCGCAATTTCCTTGAATGCCATACTTTTGCGAATGATCAATAATAATCCCCCACCTCTAGAGCGAGTGCGGTCAATTCTATAATTCACGAAACCGGGGAATTGTACTGTAGTATTTGAATTGAGCAAAGTTTCTACGATAACGAATATATCCACACGATCCAGAAGTCGTTGTATTTCTAATCTCCGTTTATCAAAACTCCTGATGTTCCAAAATAAGATCGTGAGTTTGTTTGAATGATTGGAAAATGATTAAATGGAAGTGGAGCAACTAAACTAATATTCTTTTTCTGTGGAGCTTTCAACAGAGCTTACGATTGGATCATGAGATCTCGGTTTTTCAAGAAGTTTAATGATTTTCATGATTCGACCTTTCATTTTTTTTCTCTGTGAGAGTTGGATAAGAATCGCACAACTGGGCAAGCAGTTTTGGAACATCCTCCGTGTATTTTTTCTGTCTTCGAAAAATGATTTAAAATTATCAAAGGATAGTGGAAAGTTTTGTGAGGTTTCGAGGTAGACTATTCTAGAGGGTTTCATAAGGAGATCTACTTGCTCTTTGGTGCATTGTTTCTTTCTTGGACTTAGGCGGGGATTATCAGAGTGGTTCTGAGTGAGGTGAGGAGACGAAATTTTCGAGATGTTGACATGGTCCATTGCGGATGAATCCTCTGGAGTTTCACTCACATTGGTTACCTCTTGTGAGTCGAAATTACTTGCACTGCTCTGAGTGTGTCTGCGTGGCTACTTCACTCCTGTGGTTGGTACGATGAACTGCGATGACGATGATGAGTCCTGTAACTCCATCGGTCGTTGTGCTGCAGCGATTGTTTCCTCTTCTGAAGTCACATATTCCTCAGACTCTTGATTTTCTTGAGTTGTTACAGGCGACGATGCTTCGGCAGCCTGACTCGTGGGAACAGGTGTATTTTCAGAAGTTTCCACTTATACATCTTCATAGCTTCTACAGTGCTTGGCTATGTGGCCTTCTTTTCGACATACAAAGCACAGTAATTTCTTGCTGGTAAAGTAGATCCAGTTGTTTTTACCCTTATGTTGAAGTTTCACACTTTCCGGTAGTTTGTTCGCGTCATATGGGCTTAAATAAACTTGTCGTCTGAAGCTGACGATATGCTCAAGGCCGGCTTCAGTAATACCTGCTCTGATGTACAGGATTTGTGAAACCGGTTCGACGTCGAACCCGGCGAGTTTTTCTTCGATCACATAGTTTGGTATTGAGGGCGAGACGTTTGAAATGATGATACGCTGATTCCTAGCCATCAATGGCCTGATAGTAAGGACGTGCTGGTTGATCATCTTTCAACGTTGGGATCGATAAGTTTGTTGACAAGCTCTTCACTGCTCAGATAGATACTAACTCTACCGCCAGCTACTTTCGACATGAAGTGTATATTTTTTGGTCCAACTACTTGACTCACGGCAATGGCGTATTCTTTCACTGGAACGTCGGGTATGGCATCGATAACGATTGCTTGCTCATCTTCAGGGCACTGTGCTTGCTGTGTAACTTTTGAGTACGAGGTTCTTGATGTGGCCGGTTTATCTGTTGAATTCACTATCGGCTTAGTTGAACTTGGACGGGCTTCCCTAAAGTCAGCAGCGTCCATTTTGGTTGTGAGAGGTTGCAGGGTAAAGTGCAGCTCGTGCACCTACCCCACTGTTGTCGACCACCCTTGGTGGGCTTTTGGTGATGAACAATTTCTATCGAAACAGATTGGCACTATGAACTGTATTCCGGAGTAGGACAACTCGCCGAGCGCGGAGGTAAACACACGTCTTACCTCCCTGACGGTTCGAACGTGGATCCCCACTGAGTCCTACTCATCAGGATGTAATCATCGAGAGCGAATATGCTCGATTAGATCTCATTCAGTATCGCGATTCTCAAGATCGGGTTCTCATTCAATTTTCATCAAAATTGGATATGAGATTCATATCGACTCATTGTCTTCAACAATCAAATCATTCTGACTGAATATCATTGATTTGAGGATGTTATTTCATCTGATCTTATAGGAATTCTGTCTCCGATCAGCAATGGGAACCAATGATTCTTCCCAGCTAGGAATCCGTTTGACCTCAGGAGGAAAGTGATCAAGGGGTCTTGAAGCTGGCCCAAGCAATCAAGCACAATCACAAGCTGACCATGCCATCTTTTATTGCTTTTTATTGCTAATTCATTGCCGCATTAAGAAATTTATTGCTCCCCACCCCTACGAGATATGCATGTTTTTGCTAGCTTCCACCTGAAGCTAGCGAAAACATTTATTGCTCCGGCCCTCCTGAGCCGATCAAGACGGATTTGGGTTCATCTTTTATTGCTCAATTTATTGCTCCTGATCCCGTTTCAGAAATCCTCCTAACCTCAATCCCGATCGAGATATCGATGTTTTCGCTAGCTTCAGGACCTGAAGCTAGCAAAAATATAGATTGCTCCGGTTCTACTAAACCGATTGTAACGTATGTCGGCTTATCTTTTATTGCTCAATTTATTGCTCCAAATCCCGTTTCGAAAATTTTCCCAACCTCAATCCCGATCGAAATATCTACGTTTCCGCTAGCTTCATCATGGAAAATTTAAAAGAAATTTTACAGCTTGATTTCCATCTCACAAAGTGAAGAAGAATTTCACAAAATTTTTTGAGATAGGATCAAAAATGATATTAGGTATGCCATGATTTTCGGGCGTTTTAGACTCTGAGACCACGTGGGAAGCTCGGAAAATTTTTTCCAACAGACGTAATGATAAGTTTCCTGATAACCTTTCAGATACTTTTTTGAAAATTGAGATCGGTTGAATTGGATGGAAGTTATTAGCAAAAAACTGGAACAAAGTTTCATTCTTGGATTTTATCGGATATTTCGGTAGAATCACTTATATACGCCTAATCGACAAAAGAGAACAATCTTCGGCCCAATACGAGTTGGTAGAATGGTTTTTGATACATCAAACCGATTAAAAAACTTCGAGAGGCAAAAAAAGTCGGGAGGAAACCACTCCACATCGACGTAGACGGCGTCAGGTTAAGAAATAGCACTAGGACCCACCTGCAAATCCGTAAATGCATTAAAATGGAGCCTGATCAACACCCTGTGTATGTTGTGTATTTGGTTGTTTCATCAATGGGCTTAGGATTTATGAGGATCGGAATATCCTTGCCTAGTTCTGCTAAGACGACCGGCTTATTCATTGAAAATTTCTTGACCAGATGTATGTATGAGGAATATTCTTCTTTGCGTGGCATGTTGGTTATCATCTAGAATATTCCTGGTGAAATGTCCCATGGCTATTCGTGAATAGCCTATTCGTTTGTCGTGTCGAGAAAGTAGACATTTCGAATCAAAACCAGATCATGCCTCATCGGTCTAATGGTCCAGACTGTCGGCTACAAACTATAGGATCATTGGAGCAATTGACAGAGGCGGAAAATTTGAGCTCACAGAGATAACAGACAGTTAAGTAGAATCACAGGGATACACGTTTTCGCTAGCTTCAGGGCAAATCTGGAGCAACGAAAATTGCAATAGAGGACTAGGCTATGAATATCACGCTTTCTTCACTAGGACCGGAGTGATAAATGTTTCCCCTGAAGCTAGCGAAAACATAAATTTTTCGTCCGGAATCCAAGTAAGGAGAATTCTTAAAATGGGACCAGGAGCAATGGATTAAGCAATATATTGAGCAGATATACGTTGCGATCGGTTCATTAGAACCGGAGCAACCTATGTTTCTGCTAGCTTCAGGCCTGAAGCTAGCGAAGACATTGATATCTCAATCGGTATTGAGGTTGGGAGAATTTTTGGAACGGGATCTGGAGCGATGAATTGGGCAATAAAAGATGAGCCCTCACACGTTACGATCAATTCATACGAACCGGAGCAATAATTGCTTTCGCTAGCTTCAGGCCTGGAGCTAGCGAAAACATCGATATCTCGATCGGGATTGAGGTGAGGAAAATTTTTGATACGGGATCTGGAGCAATCAACTGAGCAATAAAAGATGAGCCCTCATACGTTACGATCAGTTTATTAGAACTGGAGCAATAATTGTTTTCGCTAGCTTCAGGCCTGAAGCTAGCGAAAACATCGATATTTCGATCGGGATTGAGGTTAAGAAAATTTTTGGGACGGGATCTGGAGCAATGAATTGAGCAATAGAAGATGAGCCCTCAAACGTTAAGATGGGTTCATTAGGACCGGAGCAATACATGTTTTCGCTAGCTCCAGGCCTGAAGCTAGCGAAAACATCGATATCTCGGCCGGAATTGGGGTTACAAAATCGTCGATGTGTGATCTGGAGCAATAGATTGAGCAATAAAAGATGAGCCTAGATACGTTATGATCGCTTCAGTGAAACCGGAGCAATCTATGTTTTTGCTAGCTTCAGGTCCTGAAGCTAGTGGAAACATCGATATCTCGATCGGGATTGAGGTTAGGGAGATTCTTGGAACGGGATCAAGGATCGGTTCAGTAGGGCCGGAGCAATAAATGTTTTCGCTAGCTTCAGGTGGAAGCTAGCGAAAACATGCATATCTCGTACGGGTGTGGAGCAATATATTCTAAAATGCGGCAATAAATTAGCAATGAAAAAGCAATGAAAGATGGCACAGTCAGTTTGTGATTGTGCTCGATTGCTTGGGCCAGCTTCAGGACCCCAGTGATCTACCCTGCTGAAAATAATTCACTGGGGGACCTGAGCCTGGGAAAGTTCTGGACCAAAATAATTTTCTGCGTAGAGCACTTACTTGCTGACTATAATGTGCAGATGAAGTCAAACGGCGAGACTGATTCTGATCCCAGATGTCTCGAGTCAAACGGCGAGACTGATTCTGATCCCAGATGTCTCGTTTGGAGGGAGTGACTCGTGATGGATGAGCTCGGCTCGAATTGGGAGAGATGGGTCATTGGAACCCCATGCTTCGATCACGCTGAGTTGAATGGAGTCGAGATGCCTCGATATGAACGACCCAAAGTAATGACAATCAGGGATACGTATTCTTGATTTGATCAGGTAACAAAAAAACCGAGTTTGAACGGTGGGTGCGTCCTGGGATCTCATGGGACTTCGTGGAGCCGAGGTCTGGGGGAATCTCGAACTAGATTGCCCTGTGGGACCTCGTGTGGGCTCTGTGGGGAATGTTTCGAGCAGCCACAGAACAGGTCAAACTCTCGTCGTCGACAAATAACCTGGTAGAGGTCGAGATAGCCCGAAAAAACGACCTACTC
>JAPYYZ010005800.1:0-14193 GCA_030522705.1 Eretmocerus eremicus | reverse complement strand
TTCTTCGAGTGTATACCATAATGGGCCGCGGGCGCGGGGCCGCTCATCGAGTGAAAACTAGCCTCGTATACTAAAGAGGCTGCTGCAGCACAAAAGTGTTTTGTCATTTTTTTACAAGTGGGAAAACGAGAGAGGCTGGCCACCCTTCAGCAACTCGTTATTAATTCATAAACGTATACCTATATACATTTACCTGCGCGAGCGCGACGGACTCGCGCGACATGGGTGGTCCACGTGCACAGAGAGAGCGCCGACCTCCTCGAACCGCAGCTTCTCCTCATTCGTATACAACTTCGGCCTCGAGGCACTTATACACCTGCGCCTCTCGACCCGTCGCTCGTATCGACCCCTCATTAAGACGTATACAAAATACACTCAAATCCAAGCACAACACCTTCCCGCATACAATATAGCTGTATAGTTTTCGCGCGGGTATTTTGAAAACGTGACCGGCCAAGCCGATTTTTGATTTTCGCCGCTGGCGGCTATGTAAGTAATAGTGACAGTCCCGAGCTGAGGAAAATCTACATCGAGAAGTGAAGCTCCGTGTTAATGTTTTTGCTGCGTCCGTCGCGCTCTCCTTTAGGCTCGAGTGGGCCGCGCTGCAAAAACAAATCGAGCGTGTGTATCGAGGGCCGCGCTTTTCCAGCGCTAATCGTGACCCTCAAACGTCTCCGAAGTCAGGTCTCAGGCGCGATACGTATTATGCGTATATGGACATACACAGGTGGGCTCTCTCGAGCCCTAGAAACTTACCTTCAACTTGTTTTTTCAAGCGCCTCTCGAAAGAGGCACTGATTTTGCCTCTTTTTCTCCAAGCCGCGCACTCGGACCTCGGACCTTCCGGGCCGTCTGGATGAACGCTCCATATATACATAGATGTGCTACATATATTTTTTCCGAAAGTCCCGTGAGGTCCTCCTTTCGGATAATACAGCGTCACTCGAGTCCGTTGCATGGGCGCGCGAGCGCCCGCTTGAAACAACAAAATCTATGGCCTGACTTCTTAATCCCGTCAAAACTATATGTTTTGAGGATGTGTATTTTCCCGCGCTTCTTTTAGAAGTGCCGAATTTTAATAAAGATACAATGGATCAAATATTACAAATAAATAAATAAATAAGAAGGGGAGACAGTTAGTGGATTATCCTTCGGGTTAGTTCATTTTGAGGACTGTCATTACAATTGAGGGGTTGCGAGGAAAAAAGACCAAACTGCAAAATGGCCATTTCGAGAAAATTGATAAAAACTGAATTAAAAGTATTCAGTGAACCCTGGTTTATTTCGAAGAAAATGACATTCTCGAAGTAAATTCACATGTATTGGACCATTCCGATCGATTCATAAAAAATAAGGGCCATTCGAAAAAATGCAGTTAGGTTCTTTGGTCAATTTTGGGCGCACTTATCACAAAAAATTTAATGAAATCTACAAATCAAATCCGATGGTCTTCAAACTTCACCACCATGACTGTCTCGATGACTGTGGACATACTATAGCAAAGGTATTCCAGCCTGGATACCTTTGGGAGTACCGCTGGGTTTTTCAGCGCGGGAAGATAGTTTCATGCATGTTCAGTGTACCAACATTGAACACCCAGATTAGATTAGTGTATTATATTAATTTCTGTGAATTTGAAAAAATAAGGCTTTCAAACGATTTGTAGAAGTGACTCGTAGCCTTTTCTAAAATCAATTTTTGTAATTAGGCCCTTTTTACAAATTTTCACCAGAATGGCTCTCTTTGACACGGTAGTTGAGCCTCTTTTCAACAAACTCTCTGTGTAATTAGACTATTTTTGCAAGTCAAAGGAACCTAAGTACGCTTAGGCCCTTTTTTATATCCCGTGATTTTCAAAGATTTCCAAAAATAATTTTTTTTTCATGAGGGGATCCGGGGTCAGAGGACGCAAAAAGCGAGGGAGCGGAAAAAGGACCTAACCGCATTAAGGGCCTTAATTTAAGGCCCTTTTTCCAAGCAGTCCCTCAATTAACTTAATAATAATGATAAAAGTCCATGTGAATGTAAAAAACATGAATGGAAGCCTTTTTGGGGAATAATTGATGTAAATTTAGAATTGTCTGAATTCTCTGTTTATGAGATCATGTGGAAATTTTTTTGCAAAGACAGATATTTCTGAGTTTTATTGCAATATGTGCTTTTCTTGTTCACACCCAGGAATTCATGTGGCTAATGGAATGTATTCCAGAAGTTCATTGCAATTCTTTTAGGTATGGAGTCCTTAAATAATGTTATGGATTTATTGATCCGGAAATCAATTTATGGTCTTTAAGTTATATTCAATATAAGCATGAAATTCAGCCTTGGCCTACGATTCGTTGTTCAAGCAACAGGAAATGTCAATTTCAAATCAATTTATGCAAGGTCTATCAACTCAGCTAGACAGGATTATACATATGATATCAAAAATATGTTATAACATCGATGCTTCAAGTACTGATAAAAATACCCGAACAACCTGTGTCCGCTCCATACCTATGAATATCAACTACCATGATTAGCTTCATGAGTACAAGTCAATACATTGTATCCTCGGCACATTGGCTTGTTTACAGTAATTGGTGCGTGTACAAGATTCTGTTTGATTTGCACTGCCCACTGTAAAGTCGTAATGGATAGCTCAATCAAGCTTACAGCGCTGCGTTATTTATAGACCTCCAAATTGGGTCCTCGAGAGGATGAAGAATTGAGTTTGCTCAAACGTCGGACAAAAAGAGATGACCGAGTCCGCCAGAATCCGTATAGATCTGTCGGCACTTATCGTCGGCGGGGCGCCGGAAACTGTCAAAACAAGACACGAAAGATATATGCTGCAAAGAGAATCCAAATAGCGACAGACGGAGCGACAAGAGCAAATGGGCTGGTAATAAGCCGCGCGTTAACGATCTCCGGCCCATCTTGGACCATTGTATAGATACTGCTGCATACACAACAGACCAGCGGCGACGCCGGATCGCCGTCAAGATATTGTATCTGCAGTTCTGTACCAGATAGCATCGCGACAATATTGCGTTTGCGACAAATACGCCCATCATCGACACTAATCACCGGCCACGGTTTCCAAACTCAAATGGCCGTGTCTCGAGCCCGACATCTGCCCGCAATATCGCAATACCCGATCGGCGGGGGCCGCGGACCTTTCCGGCGGGACTAATTGAATTTTGCCAGACATGATAAACTCGTAAATCTACCTTGCGCAGGCTCGAGCAGGGATTGGTCGCACCTTGGAATTATGAAGGGCCAATTTGGCTACCGTAACGAGCTATCCGACCTCTCTTAGACCATTAGCCTAATGGCATTATTGACGCTCTGACGCCGCGACGAGATAAGTATTGCATTCAAATGTTCGTTTGAGACTCTTTTGCGACGACGATCGAGTCTCTTCTCTCGTCGAGTCTTTTACAAGGGTGGATATGGGTGGTTGTATAAGGGGATATGCCGTATCAGCGTCGACGCGGGCCAGACGCTATTTTGGCGCGGCGCGTGCCCGGCGCCGCTTTTCCCAGATTTGCAAGCTCCCTATCTCCCCGAGGCACGCCCGCAACGCGGAAATAATAATATACGCTCGTGGCCACCTCATCCTGGCTCTCGTGCCCAGAGCCCGCAACCCTGCGGTGTACTGGGTTTCAAACAAGTATGTGGAGAGGGGAAAAATATCTTCGGGCGAGCTGCGGCGGAGATTGCTATTCTCACGCCTGTGTATTATGAGGACCGGGACAGCTTGCAAAGGTACATTACCAGCGGATTTTCGTATTCTCTTTCTTGGGGGTAGGTATTACTTACGTGTGCCTATATAAAGTGGCGAGATGCGCGGCTTTGCCGGATCAGCGTATGCAGGATGCATCATACGGTTCATCTTGTGATACGTGCCCTGCAAGACTATAGAGAGGCTCTATGCTCTTCAATTGCATCGATTACTATTTCGATTGACGACTATGCATTGTTATCATATTGCTATATCATATTTTGTGAGACAACTGAATTGATTCGCTAGGAAAGTACTCGTAAAGTTTGTTCTTGTTGCGATTCCAACTCAATCTGGAAATGAACCAGCTTCCGAAGAAAATAAAACATCTTTTGGAACTCTGATTACAACTTATGTTTGAAACACTTATTGATTTTTCCTCAATGAAAACTCTTTGTGGTGTTCTTCAGATATGGACATGATGGAAACTCATGAGGAAAGTTTTCTATGAGACATCACACCTCATATGACGAAAAAAACTGGGGAAAGTTAACAGCACTAACGGTAATAACTATAATTGTTGTGGGACAGACGGTCACATTCCAGAAAATTTTGTTGATGGTAAAAGAGAAGTTTTTAGCATCATTTGTTGTGAAAAATCACTGCCTTCTGATTATAATTTTTACCAACTCATCACGGGAAAAATTAATATCGCCGTGGTAAAAATTAATGGTAAAATTTCTTATCGTGTAAGTGTAAACCGGTAGCAATGATATACATCCCAATGGAGTCAAGATGACACAATTTTTCACAGAAAGTTTTGTCCGCGTATCTTCAGCGAGTTTGCCAGATTCAAGTTCATGATTTTAATCTGCGAGTTTCAAGTAAAAAAGGTTTTTCAAATTATGAAGTTCATGTTTTCCAGTTTTTTGGCATTATCTTGTCATTACTTGTCATTCTTGTTCTTTTATGGATAGTCATCAAGACAATTCGATGGATTGCAAAGAGAATCTCCTTTCTATCTTTGATGAAAGAACTCACGGTGAAGGCAGCTTTTACAAAATACTAAGTTCGAGGAACAACAGTATTCGTTGTGACAACTTCCATGCCTCATACTCTGCGCTTTCGTGTTACATTTGACAGACAAGTATCTTATCCTATGCTTAGCGAGACAAACATTCAAATCATTTTCTGAGAAAAGTCTTATTATTCAAATACTCATCGTGCCTCATGCAGAGTGCAGCTGCAGTTTCTGGGAAAGCCAATGACTACTACAAAATTATCTGTGCCACAGACGAGCTGTTTGCCGCTCAGCCAAATGTAACGGAATGTCTAATGGTATTATGCGTGGAGAGGGATATCTTCATTTTGAAACTCTTCGGAATCGAGCAGCTCAATTAATTATGGATACTGTTTCGAAAACTACAAAAGTAAGATCCATTGATCATCAATTTGATGTTTGATCACGTGATTGATCAAACATTTTTCTATGGGGCTACTAAATGCTCGACTAAATGAGCATATATCAAACATGCACACTCATTTCGTATAAGAGTGTCGCTCTAGACTCTCGCGTCGATTTTTCACGGATGCCACGACGACAGGCGATGCGAATGGGGCGCGTCGCTCATAATCCGCCGAAAGTGGAAAAGATTTTCTCAATTGCGACGACACCAGCAGACGTTTGCTCTGTCGCGGTGCGGAGGCTTTGTCCGCCCGATAGCGAGCATGTCCCGCACTAGTTATATGTAAAACTGCTGCGCGAGAGCCGCGCGTCCGCATCGACAACTGCGAGCGCGGATCGATTGTGCAAACAGAAAAAGACGCTCCCCATCGGTTTAAGTACTCGTCGCTCCCCATTACTCCCTTACAGACCATACGCCGCCCTTTTCCTCTTCCAGCCGTCAACCTTCGCTCTTTCACTCTCGAGTTTAGCGCGAGCATAGCCCTATCGGCCGATAACTCGCCCTTGCGCTTCACGTATTACTTCGAGAATAACGCGCTATTTATTAGGGGTTGCAGACTATATAGTAAAAAAGTGTCTGACCGATACTGGCGACGCTCCGATGTATATCTTTGACGAGCGCAACCGGGCCAATATCTATGCGTAGGCGAGTGCGTGAGATTTCGATGCGTGGAATATTGTGAGAGCGGGAGTACCCCCAAAGAGCGGATCGATGAATTTCGTGGTCGAAGGTATGCGTTGTACGTAGTGCTGGCGCAGGTGCGTTTGATGGGGTGTATGTGAGTGGGAGGGCGAGCGAGTTGGTTCGACTGTGACAAGGAGAGATATCGAAATTGGAGCCGATATATCGCGGACGTTTATACACGCGTCGCGACGCGTCATTTATGTGTTTATGATGTGGAAAGTTGACTCTTGCGCTGTCCCACGCGATAAATGTGCCGCATCACGTTTTTTCCCTTTGACCCCTGCGGTATATACGCTGTTGCCCGATCGCCGTTGATCGATCGCGATTACAAACGCGAAACTGATGCAGAGGCTCTTTTATGGTTATATACTGCGCCATATACAGCGGGAATGATGACCGGCTGGATAACTGTGACCGTCTCTCCTTGTCTCGCCCTGATGTCCATCAAACGTGAGAGTTATACGGTATAACAAGCCGTCACTTATTCTATCCGTAACGCGCGTTTTTGGTCAGCCATGAGAATCGTAAACATGCATGATGCATACTTTATGCGAAATTCTATCAGGGAACTGACCCAATTTCAGAAAACGGTATTATTCGGAAGTTATAATAGATTGGGTGCAGGAAAAAAATATTAGAAATTTTTAAAGGACGTTGGCTATTTTTAAGAGCGTTTCAAAGTTTTACAGACTTGGATTAGCGCTTCAGTATGACGGATGGTGCTCATGTGTATGTCTATGGGGTGTATATCCACTGACGGTGG
The DNA here is from genome assembly GCA_030522705.1 of Eretmocerus eremicus. Classification (NCBI taxonomy): domain Eukaryota; kingdom Metazoa; phylum Arthropoda; class Insecta; order Hymenoptera; family Aphelinidae; genus Eretmocerus; species Eretmocerus eremicus. Next base: position 7,574 of record JAPYYZ010005800.1, on the reverse strand, counting down.
GTAAATTCCTCGAATCTGACTTCATGCTGGTGGTAAGAAATGTCTGCAATCCAGAATTTTTGCAGTTTGAAAAACACCCTCAAGTGATTTTCAGTGAATTTTACTGAACTTTTTGAATTCTGAAAATTTTCATATTGTGCGTTTATACTGTTTGCTGCCAGGATGTACCCTATAGTGTGTTACTCTGACCCGCACATATATACCCTTGATTGCGTGCTACCTGATAGGCCATAGGACACTTTTATGTGGGATAAAACCAGCTCTTCTGTTTCTAAAACGCTTTTTCACCACGTGACACATGTGTAGCATCCGCCATACTGTTGAACGCGAATTCTAATTACTCAAACTTCAAATCTACATGTAAAAATCACTCCAGTGCTTAAGAAATTTCCAAATTTTTTCCATTAGATTTAATTAATTATGAACTTCTGAGATGGACATTTTTTCCAAACGTGTGTCAACTCCTCAGGGTGATACGAGATTGTTTATTTTTTTCTCTGTATTTGCATAAAATTATTATGCGTTGGCTTTTTTATGAGAATATAAAAGCGTATAAAAATGGGTATTGATTCAGATACGAAAGGTTTTTATAGAGAATTTTCCTGCCATACCTATGATTGCCAGGAATTAATTAAATACATAGCACCGAGCATAGCACCGAGCATGGCACGCCAGAATATTTCTGTTTTCGTCTAGTGTTCGGAGTAGAAAGAAAATATCCTAGCATTGGCATTTACAAATTGATCAGCAAAAGTCTTGAGTTAGAACCTCGTCATTTAAAGAGAAATGATGGAGCAATTGTGCTGAGAAACATCGCAAATTTCAATCGGCTTCAAAAATTGGAATGCAGTTGTAACTATTAGATCTGATAGAAATAAGTCAATACCGAAGTAGATGATTTGCAAGATTTTTCCTGCTTCACACTGTCGTATTTTCTCCTTTATAAGGCACACTCTGGAATTGACTGAAAGAATTACAGTCAATATTCAACAAAAAAGACATACGACACCCTAATTCCAAAGCTATATCCTCCGTGTGTGAGAGGACAGTCTTTAAATTATTGGTTTTATTGTCCATTAGTCTCCAGTAATTTATAACCTTTCGGGTATAAAGCATGAATTGCTTCTAATTCGTCAAATACATATACTTGGCAAGGGCGGCTTATTAAGGGGCATTTTTGAAAGTGAGTAAAGTTATGAGATGCGCCAATTCATTGTGGTAAACGCAGTAGCATTCTGTAAGACCTTTCTACAGCATGATTTGATCTGATCTATCAATCATCAACTTGGCACGCTGTTCAAAATTCATATCCCAGATAAGTAGAACCACGATTTGATTGGTAAATTTCTTCACCCGTAATTTTACTTGATGATTTTTATTCATTGTTCGAACATTACGTTCTGTATATAAGATGTTGGATATGTGGTACTTTTGCACTGATAAAATGTATCATTTTGAGATATCGAGGCGAAATAGGAAAGCCCACTCATCTTTTTCCGGCAAATCTAAGAATACCTTTGGCAACTACTCGAAACTCAAACAACTTTTCGAAAATTCTGAGACAAATTTTCATGGAAATTAAACAATCTTACCTCAAGACTTGAGCAAATTTTACCACTGGCCATCGACAACCTTATATTCGATCAAACGATGAGAAAATTTTGGCCAGCCCAAAAAATCTGTTCAACTTCTTTTTCTTATAGATGTAACAAAATATAAGCATATCTTCTGATAATGTCGATAGCCCAGAGTAAAAAAGAACTATCTAAAATCGCCAGTGGAGGAAGGAACTATTGAAAATCGACAGAGAAAAAAGGGACTATCTAAAATTTTTTGCTCAAAAAGAACTATCTAAAAGTTTTGATCAAAACACAACTATCTAAAATTTTTTGCTCAAAAAAGAACTATCTATAAATCTTTGCTCAAAACAGAACTATCTACATGGTTGATTCCTTTCGAAATCTTGGGCGTTATCCAAAATCCTCCAAGATTTTGAGAGGAATCTCCCATTTAGATAGTTCTTTTTTTACCAAAAATATTTGAATAGTTCTTTTTGACCAACAATTTTCAAATAGTTCCTTTTGACCAAAAAATTATAAATAGTTCCTTTCGAGCAAAAAATTTTAGATAGTCCCTTTTTTCTCTGTCGATTTTCAATAGTTCCTTTCTCCACTGACGATTTTGCATAGTTCCTTTTTACTCTGGGCTATCGATATGCGCTGCATTGTATAAACAATAAAGGTATCATCGTCCATCACTGCCCAACGCGCGATTTTCAAATTATGCTACTTGCAATGCTCGGGAAATATCAACATTTACCCAACTGTGATTATGCGCTCCGCCCTCCGCGTCCGAGCTCGTTCTATTCAAGCGGTTCTGGCAATTACCAAAAATCAAATTTACCACTACTCAACTGGGCTTCACAGCCGACTGCTTAGAATGAGCCCCTGCGAACGATGAGATCAATTTTCCGACGAATCCCACAATTATGGAGCCCATCTATTAAATTTTCAAATTTGAAAATTAATAAATTTATCCTCGGGTATCTCGACCGATTTTTCTAAGGATAGTAACAGAACATAACCGTAATAGTATTTGCAGCTGATCGCATCCTATAGCCTATACCGAACAGAGAATTTTGGTTTCAGCGGATGATTCGAAATTGCAGCTGCTGAAGCAAATACGGAGCGTATCACAATGCAACTCCACGGAGAGGAAGAGAAAGTTAACAGTTGGTTAGGGTATGCATAGATCGGGGTATGCATAGATCGATTTATGATCGTCTGGCAAACGGCGCCACTTTATTCCAAGCTCCCATCGATAGTTGTACCTCTATCCTCTATATATACTTACATCATAGCCTAATACGTCAGACTGCGGCGAAAGCATAGTGCGAAAGACCTTGAATATACGACGGGGCAAATTGGGCTGATGCTCGAGGGCGATGCGATAAAAGCGCCGCGCCAAAGTTCAAACGCCGGCAATAGATGAGCACGTCATGGTGTCTCATCCCCTGCCGATTATCTATCTTCGTTGCCCTATATAGGTGGCTCTTCTTCTATCGTCATTTTGAGTGAGCGAAACAGAGAGGCAAGTCTACGCGGGAAAGCTGGTATGTTTTTCCATCATTTCAGCGCGGTGCGATAGTGAAAACACTTCTCGTAAGAGGAAGAGGACCGCGCTAACAAAACAGTGTCGTCTCTGGGTGGATTTCATTATCTCATACCCGCGCCTCTCACAGCGCCTGCACACGACGCTCATCTCCTTCTTCGTATAATGCCACATCTGATTCTGTTTCCTTATATACCTATCTGGAGCTGCTACCACTGCTTCATCTTCGCGTACGATATTGCTGATCCACTCGAGGATAGAATCTAGATCATTCCAAGTACCGGGGTGACACTGGGGTGTGACAATGATTGAAGCACCGAATGTACGGACGTGTTGCGTGTTTTTATTGAAACTCGAAGAATACAATGTATACATTTCTGTCTTTTTCTGCTCTCACAAGTATATTTACACTGCTCGTATGTGTGAGGGAAAGAGGACATACATAAAGATATCGGGTGAAGAGAATCAAACGTAGATGTATAAACATAATTTTGTACACATAGGTACATGTTAGGGTATAATGTATCGTACATACATATCTATACTCAATTCCCTGTAGTGCTTTTTATACACTTGTTGAGTTTCTAAACATCGTTTCCTTTCGTTCGTTTCCTCCCTCTATCAAATCGATCGCATTTGGTTCGCAGATTTTGTCTACATTATTTCAAAAACGATTTACTCAGCATCTTTACGATCTTATCGCTTTACCATCTTATCACTCAACTCGCATGAAAATATTATACAGATTTATGCACTAAATTTAAGTATATGCCCAATTTGAGAGACCTCAAATCTCAACATTCTTTGATCTCCCTCACAAATATTTAGGGAATAATTAAGTACACACACATTTCATTTGATCAATTGTTTCGATTAAAAGTATTGCTTTGTACATTCGGTCTTTTCTTTAGTGGGACTCTCAAAATTGTTAATTCACCCCGAGAAAGTGTTAAAGCCACCTTGTTAGTGGTCTGAACATGTTAGTTATCAGAAATTTGATTAATGGCACTTGAATATATGTGTATGTGTGTGTTATCCTATGATACTCTATTTACAGGTAACAATTCCATCATATTATGCATCGCTATGGGTTTTCCGAATTAGTTTCAATCAAAGATTCCACTAGAAATAGGAGGGGAGAGGATAACATAGTTGATATTTGGATTGGAAAACAAAGTTAGAGACATCGGTTGCGGAAATATTATAAATTCTCAGCGGAGATTCTCACCTCATTCAAAGGTAAATAAATACAATGATTCATAAATATATTCATTTGTCGTCTATACGACATTAATTGTAGATATGAAATTATCAAGAATAAAATTAAATGACCACTAAATAACATACTCTTAGTGTGAGGATAGTAACGTAAGACAGTACACCAAATCATAAAATCGCGATTGAAGATATAACTGAAAATGTCTATAGAGTCGTAACAATTTTTGCTCACTAATTCAACAAACTATCGCAAAAGGTGGCGATTTCCACAATTGGCTGGTGTCATCATCGAATTATCCATCGGACGTTACTCGTAATTCGTCTATAGAATGAACGATGTGGAGCTCAAATAAATTGTGATACAAAAAGAAGTACGGAAAAAGGATTTTTTATCAATGAAATTCAAAAGTGAGATTCTACAATTAAACGTTGATATGATGAAATCGATGATGCATCGCTGATTTTCCAATTATTTTCTGACAGTTCTACTAATCGATTCAATTTAGTTGTAGTGCCGGGCGGAACGAACTATAAAATATTTGCTAATGTGAGTAAGCATACGCGGCAGTTAAAAAAAGTATGTGTAAGACAACAAGAGTCTTCACATAATATGGATAATTTATTTTATCAATCAAAAGGTTATGTATACGACGCAGTACGATCTATGGATGCAAAAAAGAAGATTCCGTCTCCAAAGATATGTTCAGCTATGAAATTATGTATATAGAGAACTTTGATTTATAAAGATATGCATGAAAATATAGGTGTGTATATGTGTATAAATATATATTATCTCGCGAATAGATTAGTATGATTGATTTTGGTATTACTCTTATATACAGTCGTTAATGTTAAGGCTAATTGCACTTGATAGTCGATGAACGCCAACATCAAGAGACTGAGATTCCGACTCCTGTCATACATAGGTATAATGGGTATTACGGAGACAAACGATTGAGAATCCAATAGAGTCTCGGGGATACCAAAAGAGGACAATGTTAACTTCAAATATTAGTATGTTCGGGGGACGAAGGGTTTAGATGGATGGGGGGCAAATATGCGCATGTGAGGTTGGCTCAACACTGATGTTTGTGACAAACACATCGTCTAGTTGACGCAGCGCTTACTTACACACACAGACCTCGAGGATCAGTTCAAATTTGTTCAATTCGACTCGAGCCAATAAACTCGCTCTCCGCGTGCGGGACCACACTCGCTCGGTTCTCAGCCGTGCTCTAATTCGATGAGAGCTGATCTCTGTAAACGAGGCCGATTTACCACCTCGAAATGACTCACTCAAAAGTGTAGATCGACTCGTCAGACCACACAAGTTGATATCATCTTGAACGCAATATTCTGGTGTGAATATAAAGAAAGAACTTGACCTCACGCAAAAAAAGATACGAATGGAATATGAGAATTCTTGACAATAAACATACATCGAAGAGACTATAATACTCGCAAAAGAGGTTGCCTAGAGCAGCAAAGTAATGTCAGATGTTGCTAATGGTTGGATTTTGGATGAAACTAATGTAATAAACTAGGGTTGGATAGGTCTGAGAGACACATCCTCGTCTCATCTTCCGCCTCATTGGGGATTCTTCATGCGAGGGTCACTATCGGGATCAAAGGTCAGTGACTGGTCCGCTGGGCGCGACACTGTTGTTGCTGCTCGAGTTGCTCTTTGGCGAGCCGACGTTCGCGTCGACGTAAACTTGCTCTGGCTCGTCATCGCTACTATCATCGCTGTTGCTGACGTCATAGTTCTCTCCATCACAGACGTCAACGGTGCGGAAGCTGGATTTTGCATCGGCAGCTGTGAGATTGCTCGAGCTAGGCCTGTCGCATTGCTGAATGGAGCTGTATATGTGCAGCCTCTCCTGCAGTCTGGTAATTTGACAAGTTTCATTTTACTGCTTCGATATTGCTGCTTTCACTGACGTACTTGTGCTCTACAAAAGCGTCCGAAGCCATGCGATCTACGACACTATTTACCTTCGAAATACAACACGTATTGCACGAGGCCGTGGTGTGTCCGACCAAAAATCTGCGATCAGGCAGGTCACATTATAGAATCTCATCGTTTACCAGAGACGCGCAAGTGTTATTAAATACAGTGCTTATAAACAAATAGCCGTGCCTTATTTCCAAAATAGTGCGCATTTTTCAAGTGATACAATAACACCAGATAGGATAACAGTACAAGTGGCTTATCATTTCAATCTATGGTGCAACTCAAGCATACAGATAATTTACTCTCTCTCTCTCGCTCTTACGAGATGAAAGAGTCCTAATTGTTCCATGAGTTTGGAGCGCTGTCTAGATGCGTGCAATTGTGTAGAAGACTTAGATTTTCGTAAAAAATGATTGAAGTTGATGTCGTACGCTGTGATGACAAAGATGAGGAAAGGTTTGGAAATGAAGTGTAATCGAATAATATTTGAGACCAAATTAAAATTTGGGATTCAACCGGATGTACTATTTTGGAACTCGAGATTGGGTACGCGGATACCATAAGTTAAATCTGTGACGGCCAGGCTATAGGACGTGAGTCCATTTCGAGTCAAATTTCAGAAATTTGGCTCCAACGCTGTCTTCCGAGGATTTCATGAGAAACTCATCACACCGCGAGCAACCTTTATAACTAGAGTTCGGAATTCCGTGTTATAACACTTTTTTTCGCGTTATTGAACGTTTCGCGTGCCCGGGTAGGAATTCATCCATGAAAAGTGGGTAGGGAACTGAAAAATAGCCAGTAAAAATTGTCAGATTTTGATAGGATAAAAAATGTTGAAAAAATGTCCAAAATCTGGATAAAAGATTACTCGATGAGGAATAAATCTTCAAGTCGACTCTTGAAAGGTGAATACTGTTGAACTAAAATGAAGTTATATATTTTTTTTTGTTACTTGAAGCTCATTCCATTAGTATGGTTTTTTTCAGAATTGCTTGCCAGAACCACAACTCTTATAACTGAGGTGAAAGATCTCAGTTCGAAGGTCGAAAAATTGGATAAGAATGTTACTCAAATGAGAACAGCTAGTCTGCAAAAATTATCTAAGAAAATCACAAAGACATTCATAGGTACTCCGAAACAGCTTGGAGAAAAGTACAACTATGAGATTCCCTTTGTAACCGTAGAAGATTTTGAAAAATTCGACCAAGAATTGAGGGATGAGGATTCAACTTTGTACGATGACACAGTACGTATTCCTCTTTTCCATCAATATTTACTGGGAATAATA
>JAPYYZ010005799.1:0-18572 GCA_030522705.1 Eretmocerus eremicus | reverse complement strand
CGCCACGAGCGGAATCGATCGCGCGAACAATGGCCAAATTTGGCTGTGGGGGGTTGAAAAACACCCCTCGTTGGATCATCCCCTGCGTATCTGGGGTTGTAAACCCGGCTCCGAGAGTTCGCATTCATCAAACTAGAGGCTCTTACCAACGAAATGATACCTCGAACGTCTTGATCCGACAAGATTTTGCCCGGGGCATAAGCGATGGCCAAAAAAATCGATTCCTGGCCCACTGTGCGACGGTTTCTACGTTAATAGAACGTCCGTATGAGATCTGGCATTCATATTCTCTTGGGGGTTGATAGAAGATATCTTGAGGAGGATTTCCTCACAGGTTCGAAGAAACAGAAGATAACGGCCTCAAAGATAGAAGTTTTTGCGAAAGTCAAACAAATTGGCCTCAAAGATAGAAGTTTTTGCGGAAGTGCTAAACTTCAAGTGGCCGTAGCGGACTTGAAAAATAAGATATCTACTCATTCAGGGTTGCAAATTGGAGGTCTCGTCAAGGCCTACAGAAGCCATTTCGCAACACTCGATCATCTCCTATTCAGTTGGAGCTAGAGAGTTTTGAAGATAACGCAAGAATCACTGAAATTTGATCCTAGTAATTTTCCCCTAGAAATCACTAGACTCAACAATTTCAGTATATACGATTTCTTCCCCCAAAGTAGAGGTGTTAATAGATGGAATGCGCCAAGGAACGTTCGAAAAGATCAATCACGGTCCGAGATATGTATTTTCGAAGATGGGACAAGGAGAGGCCGAAAATGGACCTTTTTCGGGCCCTGGGGCACAATGAAGGGCCCGAAAAAATCGAAGGAAAAATTGTTCGTACTATTTTCATGTGGTCCTATCGAGAGAGAAATTTTTCAGTTTTTTTCCAGACACCCCTGGTGAAGACATTTGTCGGAATGCTCCGAAACGACCCATATATTCCTTCTAAATACTCTTCCGTTCGAATACATCTTTTCATCGTAACGTTATCTGTTCAAATTGATCCTGAAGAACCTTGATCCTGAGCACCAGAATCCCTCGGTTACAAGCTTATGGAAAAAAATCTCAGTGGTGCCGGCCGGAAATCGAACCCTGGCCTCCCACGTGGGAGACCAAGGACTGGATCCACTAGGACACGGCGGACTCTATAGTACGCTGGGAGTATCGATGCGAGAACCATACGCCCGGGATACACGGGTATTCAAGTCGTGGTAATCACAGTCCGTGCAGAGCTAACACAGGGCCTGCTGAGCGAAGGGAAAATCCGTGAGAATTTCGTCATTGCTCGGATTCGCAAGAAAGGTGGTATCCCGGAATGCTAGAATTGCCACCAGTATGTCTGCAGGATGTGAGGAGCCGCAGGAGCGCCGATCGAAGCGATGCTTCAACTGTAGCGAGGAGGGTCATATAGCGTTCAACTGCAAAGCCAAGGAGCCCAGGTGTCTCAGCTGTGAAACCTTGCGGGTGGACAGCAACCATAGGTCTGGGAGGTAATGCTGCACGGCCTATGAGCGGGAAAGAATAGCAGGGAGGCGCCAGAATGAGCGCGCGAAAGGTCAAGTTCCTGCAGACAGATCTCTAAAGGAGCAAAGACGCCCAGGAACTCCTCAAAGAAGAAGCTACGATACTGGAGATGGACGTACTGATCATCTCGGAGCAGAATCTCAGGTGGGAGAGTGCCAGGACGACACAAGACCTGCGGAGTGGGGCGGCCGTCCAAATCTGGAATGACTCGCCCACCAAAGCCGAGAGACCAACAAAGAGGAACGGCTACGTCCGCAGAATTATCGGTGACGTTGCGGTGTAGAGTTGCTACTATTCATCCAACGCGTTGATAAACGACTTCCGGAGCGAGCTGAGAGAGCTTGAGGCTACCCTAAAGCAGCTGAAGGGGCTTGCAGTGGTGGCCAGAGACTTCAATGCTAAAATCGATGGAATTGCTGAAATGAATTTGAACTTCCCGCGAGTGATAAATAGATACCCGATCATATCGATCGAGTGTCAAAATCAATGTGATACTTCAATGCTGAGTCTCCGACCTAGAGCGGAAGACCCAAAGATGAGCGTGGAGTTGCGGTGACCATGGCTCAGCTCGACATGGTCTTGTTCAACCTAGTAGGACAAGCGACGTGGCACCGGGAGGCTTCTCCATCTTCGTCTCTGCTAGACCTGACCTTCGTCAGTTCAGGGCTCGCCCGAAGAGTTACGGCGTGGGAGATTCTTGACACAGAAACAATTAGCGACCGCCAGCATATCCATTTCAGGATAGACGGAGAGAGAAGAGATGAAAACGCCCTATGGTGATCGGCTTATGGCGGGATCGCAAGTCCGCAAACTTGACAAAGAGCGGTTTGAGACCGTGATCTCAGAAGCATTGGACTCTGGAGATGGACTCTCACCTGACAACACTGTAGTCAGCGTCACCAGAGTCATCACGCGAGCCTGTGATGCCGCAATGCCTAGGGGGAAGGAACTCCGCTTCCAGAAGAAGCAGGTCTACTGGCGGAGCGAGGTAATAGCAAGTCTCCGGCGCAACGCCAACACCAAGAGGAGACAAGCCAAGAGGGCATGGGAAACGTGGACTTGCGTCAGCGAAAGCCGACAAAGAGGCACCCAAAGTGGCGAAAAACTGCTCCGGAAAGCCATCCGCAAGAAAGAGCAGGAATGTTGGCGGAACCTGCGCAATATGGTCAACAGCGACCCTCGGGGTACGCCGAACGGGGTAGTTATGATTAAGCTACGCTCACAAGACGAGAGATCTGCACCGACGGACAAGGTTACAGAGCTGGAAATAGCCAGGGCTCCCTTTCCAGGATGAGAACCTAAGCTTACTCTCCCCTGTAGTGTCTCCAAAGGTGTATCTCTTCTCGACGAGGGCGAGCTCGGACAAGCCCCGTAAAGACTCGCGAGCGGCAAGGCCCTAGAACTTGATGGGATTCTCAACGGGGCTCTCGTCCTAGCAGGAGTCTTTCCGAGAATGTGGAAATGCCAGAATTTACAACTTATCCCGGAAGGGAAGGGCGGTGATCAGGGAGAGCCCTCGCCGAACCGGCCGATTAACATGCTGGACAATTTGGGGAGAATGTACAACCGCATGATCCTGAACCATCTGGAGAAGGAGTACGAGCGCAGCGGAGGGATGTCCTCGATGCAGCTTGGCTTCCGAAAAGAGCGCAGCACACTTCAAGCGATCGAGTGCGTGCAAGATAGAGTGCAGTCTGCAACGGAGACGGCACCCCAGCCAGGAGGAGGGTTTTGCGCCATCATTTCGCTGGATGTGAAGAACGCGTTCAACACGGCGAGCTGGGAGCATATCATCAAGTCCGTGGACGGAGAAAAACCCCCCTACTTGCTGACGGTCGTCAGCGATGGACTGCGAGATCGTGGGCTCATCTGCGATATCGACGAAATACGGATTGAGCTGGAGCTGCCTGCGGTCATAGCCCAAGGCTCTGTCTCAAGCACATTCGAATGAAACACGATACGACAACTTCCTTGCTCTGGACCTCCCGGACGGGGCGGAACTGTTTGGGTTCGCGGACGATGCAGCATCAGCTGTTGTCGCCAAACCCGCGTGGAAAGTCAAATGTATTGTCAACGAGACACCCTACCCCGTTGGCGAGTGGTTCCCGGATAACCACCTTGAGCTAGCCAAACACAAATGCGAAGGGATGCTTGTGAAAAAAGAAGGAAGCTTTCGGATGCCCGTGTTCACCATCAACGGGCTTGAGATCCCTTGCAAGAAGAAATTCAAGTACCTGGGAGTGTAGTTAGACGATGAGGGTACAAGCCACAGCTGAGATGAGGCTGCGCGGAAGGCAGATAGGGTAGGCAGTGCTCTCCAGCGGCTCATGCCGAACATTGGCGGGCCCAAGCCGGATTGAAGAGCGCTACTCAGCACCGTGAGCTCCTCCGTAATGCTCTACAGTGCGGCCATCTGGGGTCAAATAGCCAGCGATGCCGTGATCGACGGGAAACTAGGCCCAGTCCAGCGGCATCTCTCGCTGCAGACGAGCAGCGCCTACTGCACCATGTCTTATGACGCAGCGTGCCTACTTGCAGGTTCTCCACTAATTCGTCGGCTAGTCGCTGAGAGAGGATGGGAGCGACAGAAGGCTCGCAAGAGCAACGGTGTAGAGCTGAACCCGATCCGAAAAGCCCTGATCCGAGAAGTTGAACAGGCGGAGACAGTGGAGAAATGGCGGAAAGAGTGGGACAGGTCAACCAAGGGTCGCTGGACGCGCGGACTGATTCTGAACATAGCCAGGTGGATCGATCGGCCTAATGAAGCGTGAGACTACTGGCTGACTCAGGTGATCAGCGGGCATGGCTACTTCGGGAAATATCTGGAGCGGTTCCACGAGAGAGGAACTCCGGTCTGCCAGATGTGCGGGGCCGACTGAGATGACGTGGAGCACGCACTCTCCCAGTGCGGCGTGACGAGTTTAGAAAGAGCGGAACTCATGGATTCGCTCGGAGTCTCCGTAGTAAAGAGACGTGGGTTGAGATCGCTGACTCTCAGAAGATCTCCGTCCATAGTCGAGTCGCATCCTTGAAATTTTGAGTTCCTGATTCCCTGCATCGCCCCGCTGAGGGCGCTCAGAGTGGTGCCAGGTGAACATTGCAGTTAGATATCTAGGCTCATTCGAATGCATTATCCTGTACATTGGACGGGCTGGAACGTATCTACGTTCTCTTCGGAGGATGTTCTCCTCGAATTGGTACGTAACCACCCCGAGCACTCCCTGAACGGAGCGATGTGCTCGTCTCTCATAACACCGAGAATGTATCTCACACATAAGTTGCTCAGTCGCTGTACCCACTGTCTCAGTTTGTGAGTGGTGTCAAAATACACGACCGCGCAGTAGTCGAGACGGAGTGGGACTGGGGTCTCGACCAGTCGATTCCAAGGAGTCTCGGTAGTGCACGCCCTTATTAATCGCAAGCTGTAGAGGGCCTCATTGAATTTCTTCGTAACTTGATCAATATGCGGTTTTCACGTCAATTCACTGTCAAATGTCATACCGAGACTCCGAACCGTGTCACTGGATGAGACAAATACCCCATCCTGTATCTCGACTCCTGGCAAGTCCATTCTTTGCAGGTCTCCCGAGTCCCTTCCAGAACCGAGAAAGATCGCTTTGGTCTCACCGGCGTTGCGACGCAGGCCGAAGCCCTCGGCCCACTCAGCAACAATTCGCCCCATGTCTCCTAGCCGAGTGATGCCCTCCCTGATAATCTTCTTCTCTACTTGTGAATAGATTTGGAGGTAATCCGCGTAGCAAAGATGATTGACCGTCTCTTCGTTCAGCAGCTCAGGCAAGTCATTGACATACAAGCTGAAGAGTAGAGACCCGAGAACAAAACCCTGTGGAACACCCAGATTGGTTGTGAGACAATCGAAATAACCGTGTTCTGGTGTGACCATTCGAGTGCAACCTGGTAAATATATTTCTATCCACAGGAACCCAGATCTGGAGGAGCCAAGGTCTCGAAGCTCACTCAACAGCTTCGAAGGTGGAATTTCGTCGAATGCCTCGATGACGTCGAACAGTAGTAATGGTTTGATCTCCTCTGTATTGATACCTACTCTGATGTCATCGGTCAACTTCAATAGAGCTGTCTGGGAACCGTGATGCAGCTTGAAACCAGTCTGGGAGTGATGTAGTAAATCTATATTCTCGAAGTGCTCCGTGATCTGGTCATGGATAATTCTTCCCAGTTTCGGAGAGAAAGCACAGCAGCGCAGTAGGACGGAAGTCCGAAAACGCTGATGGAGCTGCAGTTTTTTTCAGTGCGATCAGCTGTGCCTGCTTCCAAGCCTCAGGAAAGATGCCGCGAGGGAAAGAAAGAATGAGAATATTCACGATGAGATCACCTCTGGCCGGAAGAACCTTCGCAATCACAGTCTGAGGGACCTCGTCCGCCCCACGGGCCGGTGAGGGAAAAAGTTTGATAGCGAGGACAACTTCATTCAGATTTGTGGACTTGAACGAGATGCCTTTCTCCGAGGCCGAATGAATTCTGTCCATAGCTTTTTCGATATCTTCGTGAAGCGAGATAGAGACCCCCGCAAAATGAGCGTTCAGCTTATCCCGTGTGAAACCGTGAAGTTCCTCTTCTTGGCTCTTGGGCAAGAGACCGAGGTTGCGCATTTCATTTCATATGTTCTTATTTTGGTCGAGGGCGTCTGAGAGATGATTTTGAAGGCGAGGATGACGGTCCTGCTCTTCGCGCACGTCGACCACCTTCAGTGAGTCGAGAGTACTCATCCTGAAGTTCAGGATATTTGGGCTGGTTGTAATGGTTTCGCTCCCAGCGCCTACGTCCTGTATTCCGCTTATTGATGAGCGCTTCCAACTCGGGACTCATCCAAACAGCATCGCCTTTACGAGGTCAAACCGTTTCTTCGTGCGCTGATTCATCTGAAACATACTTCGAATTTTCATCCAAGCAATTAACAGCAACTTCCGAGCTGATTTCAGCGTTCTTAGAACTGTCCAGTCGCAGCAAAGCAGACGATCATTGCGCTGCTCCGAAGTGTTGTTACGGAAATCCCTAGAAGTAGAGGAATCTTTTAGCGAAGCTGAAGCAAATCCATCGAGGGTGACATCAATGACCGCGTGTCTGCCGAGACCGGGCGGTCACCTATTTCGGAACTCAGTGATGATATCGTTCTCATCAATGTACATATGGCCAATGCACGTGCGGGATACATTGGGGTCCCGTTGGTAAGTGGCGCCGTGCTGCACGATTTGTAGAGACACTTCTTCCATCAATGCAGCAAGCGTTTTTTTGTCAGGATGATCCGCATGCAACAAGTCTGCATTCAGGTCTCCTATTACAATTTTATGGATAAAGTCACCACACAGTTGGCGTAACGAACCAAATAGCCCATCATTCTCCTGCGTGGGAAATTTAGGGGGTGTATGAAACGACTACTAATATTGGTGGAGAGCTACCCTGCTGGATGCTACAGGAGCGAAATTCAAGTGTACCAAGATTCCTTAGGCCGGAAGTATCAGATGACAATATCCTTTTCAGCTTGGGATCATTGAGCACATAGAGGGCAACCTCTCCATCAACCTTATTACGGTCTCGCCGCAAAAGTGAGGAATTCGGGATCGGAACGAGACTGTCATCTGCGAATGCATCCAGCCACGATTCAGCAACCTCAAAGAGATGGTAGGAGGGATCTTGAGCGACGAGCCAGCAAAGTTGCTCAATTTCATCTCGGAGTAAGTTGATATCAAGAAACTCCTCTTTTGAGGAACTGCCATTCTCTTGCTGCTCTCCGGCTGCTCTGCCTAGTCAGAGAGTCTTCGCCGGTGCTCCTATCAAGTGTTCATCCTGCTGCAGAACAGTGGAGTAGTTCCGGGTGTTGTTCAAGGTTCCAGGAGAGTGATTTGGAACTGCTTGGATCGACATTTGAATGATATGGAGATCAGTAATGGACTCAAATGAATGCGCTCGATCAAGGTTCCCTCGCCCCACCCATGAAGGTCCGCCACTGTGCCAGACATATTCGAAGCCTAAGCCCCGCGCAATCGGCCTCAAGCGCATGTATGCGCTTGAGGCCGCTTGAGCGCATGTATTTTCCATATTTCTCAGGGAGCAGCATTCCATTGACAGAAATTCTCCGATCTGGCACGTGAGCTTTCTTGACTGGGTCCAGCGAAAAAGTTTCTATATAATGAGCCGTAAAGTAATTATGCGTGACCGAACGCTTGGCCTGCATCACCTTCCTGGCTAGGCAACTGCGCGAGATCCGAACAACGCATGATGGTAACCCGCGTGAGCTGGAATTTTGAGGGAACGTCCCCCCCGATTCCCGGGCGCGAGCCGGGAATGTCCTCCCGGCTCGCGCCCAGATGGCAGGATACGGACATGAGCAAGGTCTTCCCTCTCCAGCGAGGGAAGGATGGTCTTGAGTACTGCATATGTAATATCACGTGCCTCCTCCGTTGAGGCAGTAGACTTTCTCTTCAATGCACCATCTATAATCAAATGACAGCACTCGAAACCCTCATCACTCAGACCAGTGCCCGGCCCCCAGCACGCAAGTGGTCGGGGAAATCCGGCTTGGATGTAGGATGGGGGATTTCCTATTGTTGCGGACGCCGAGCACCATATTGAATATAATTCATGGACTGGGGATCGCGCAGAGCACTCTGAGCATCCAATGAAAGTCTGTTGAGATCAGAGATCTGATCCTTTAATTTTGAATATTGATCGAGAAGCAGCGGACGATTTTGACAAAGCTCCTCCAGCTGGGAGCTCTGCCCCTCTGAAGCTCCTCGAGAGATGACACGCGCGCAGACAGTTGATCATTCAGCTCACTCACTGCTGGCGTGGGAGCTGAAGAAGTATTTACAGCGTAGCGTCGGCTCACGAGAGATTTAATTTCAACGAGCTGATTTTCGAGCATATCAAATCGTTGGAAGAAAGATCGAGAGTGCTCTGCGCGATCAAAATCTACTCATCTTTTGAGCTGTCTGGAGCATGCGATGTCGCTGAGGGCATAGCTGCGACTGTTTTCTGCTCCATTTGAGTTGGCCCGGGCTCTAGTGTAAAGGACCCGGCGTTGGTAGCACTGCGCGGCTACTCTGCTGCAGCAGTTGGCGGCGTGCCTCATGACTCCCGCTCAGTCACTTGCTACTGACTCCCGATGGAGAGGGAACTATCGCTGGTGGGGGACGTTGCGCCGCGACCGCTGGTGGTGGCTTTCGTGGCGGAAGGGGGGGGGCGCCGTGCTACATGAGCCGTGTCGCGAGTTTGTGTTGAGCTGACCGCTCACACGACATTGCAGGCTCGCATGTTCCTCCTCTCTCTCTCTCGCCGACTTACTAAGAGCGGAATCCGTCTGCTTCGCGGCGCCAGATGACGATCGTTTGGGGGATTTTCACTAACCTAGAGGCATCACATCACACGTCACCTCAGCTCCTGATATTTTAGAGCACTTGACGTGGACTGGAAGTTTACAGGCGGTGCACTCCTTGCTGCCTGCGCGTAGAGTTCTTTTGCAGATGAAGCAGTTGTGGTCGCTCATCATGCAGTGGTAGGCAGTAGCAGAAGTGAGATGTCACTGCGCACATAGCAGACGATCCCCGAGCATGCGCAATGATCTATGTTTCGGCGCCAAGCACTGTCGACCAGCTGATGTTGTCGAGTTTGCAGAATTGGAATTATTCCCTCCAGGCTCGTGCAGGAGCCATGCAGTGATGCTCCAAAGGTTCGAGCCTGCGAGAGGATATCCGATCTGCAAAAAAGTGCCACTCGGGACGACGTTCTGTGGATGAGTGATACATTCAAACACGGAGCGATGTCGAATACGTGTTGATGTACTCACCGCGAGAAAGAGAGAGAGAGAGAGAGAGAGAGAGAGAGGGAGAGAGAGAGAGAGAGAGAGAGAGAGAGAGAGAGAGAGAGAGAGAGAGAGAAGGGGGAGAGAGGGGGAGAGAGAGAGAGAAAGAGAGAGAGAGACGGATAGAGACAGAACGGTGTCCTTTCATTTGCGGCTTGGCAAAATTCAATCAGTCATTCAGGTACACAAATATACATATTGCGAAAACAAAATTATTTGGTCAAGGATCTGATAGGTATCACAGATGTGACTAGTCATTTTACGTGGCTAAAGATGAAAACAAAAGATAAAATTAAGTGTGAGGGCTCAAATTGATCATCACAGTTGAACAGTGACAAGGGGTGACTTGCGAATTACGTATCAAGAAATGATGCCTCCGATGCCTGGAAAAATGTTCGGTGCTCCCATCAATCTTTCGTGAAGGTTGAGTCAGTGGAAACTCACGTATTGCTTTTCCAAAACACGATATAGTCGCTGCTTGCCGGATGCCAGGCGGGAGAAAGTTGCAAAACCGAGCGGGTTGATTCTGTAAAGAGTACATCCCATAGTCAATTTTCGTTTTCGGAACTTTCAGTTCCTGGCCTTCAACATCACCCTACTGGGGGCGCTCAGCTTGGTACATGAGGAACATTGCAGCGAGGTAGGCCAGGCTTTCTCATATGCACGATTTTGTACATTGAGAGGGCTGCAAAGTACATTCTCCGCGAATCAGTACGCAACCAACCCAAGCGCTTCCTGTGCGGGGCGATGTGCTCGTCTCTCCTTACACTAAAATTGTATCTGACTCACGCATTGCTCAGTTGCTGGATCCACGCCGTCAGATCGGCAGTGGCGTCAAGGTACACGACCGAGCAATAGTCCAGGTGAGGTGGGATTGAGGCCTCGACTAGTCGTTTTCTGATGGGCTCAGTGGTGCAAGCCCTTATGGACCGCAAGCTATACAGAGCCTCGTTTATTTTCTTCGTGACTTGACCGATATGCTATTCCCATGTGAGTTCACTGTCCGATGTCACACCGGAACTCACGACCGTGTCACTCAATGGGACGAGTACCCCATCCTGTATCTCAACCCTGGCAAGTCCATTTTTTCAGGTCTTCCACATTCCTTTCGGAACTAAAGCAGATTGCTTTGGTCTCGCCGGCGTTGAGATGCAGGCCAGAGTCCTCGGCCCACCCAGCAACAAGTCGCCTCATTTCTTCTAGCCGAGGAATGACTTCTTGATGTTCTTCTTCTCTACTTCTAGATAGATTTGGAGGTCGTCCGCGTGAAAAAAAGGTTCACCGATTTTCCGTCCAGCAGTCGAGGCAAGTCATTGACGTACCAGCTCAAAAGCAATGACCCGAAAATGGAATCCTGTGGAACACCCAGATTGGCTGTGACCGGATCAGAATTACCAAAGTCGTCCCTGTTTTTACGCGGCTTATACGTTCCGTAAGATCACCGCGAAAAGAGCAACCGCGTAAAAAAAGATATTGCACTTATGGGAAACACGGTAATTTGTTCCACGCTAGAGCTGAATTACGAAATATCGCTGGAAACGAGAAAGTCGGTGAGATTTCACGTCAATGTATTGATACTTGATAATGCAACATTTAATGACAATTACTCATTCTTCAATGAGTAACTCAAACGACTATCTCACGAATTTTTTGGGAAGAAATCGGTAACACGAGTTTGTTTGATGCGCCTCATAGAATCTTCCTGCAATTTCCCGTAAGCTTGCATAGCTAATTCACATTCATACTTGAATTTCATGCTGCGTGTCATGAGAGGATCAAGCTCTCATGCTCCATCAATCGATTCTCGGAGCTTGTTAAAAATTCTAGTGACTAATTTATGACTCAAAGTTCACCCTGGAGTTGGTTCGTTAGCTGAATCTTCGTTCTCAGGTTCCAGAATTGCTTCAGTATCTTCAGCGAAGAACTCTTCGTCATTACGAAGGAGCTGTGACACTTCGGCTTCTCTCATGTTTTTGAAACCTTCTCCTCCGATTTAATTTGCCACGCTTACACAATCACGGATAACAACTGCACTTCCATCTAACGTTCTTCCTTGTACAACGTCTGGCCACAGCTGTCGCCAACTGGCGTTGATGGTCGAAGATCGAACTTCTGATCAAGATTCTTGAACAATTTGGATAGAATTTGCAATCCATGAAGTCTTTCCAAAACGATAGCGCAACATTTGTAGAACCTTCGTCGCCAGTAGTTGGATGTTGATTGATATTCTTTAACATCTCTTTCAAGATGCGCCGTAGATAATAACTTCCAAACGCCGAAATTACTGTATGGTCCATCGGTTGAAGGAGGGGAGTTGTACGAAAAGGGAGAAATAGCAGTTCTACGCCAGGATGAGAGATCGTGAGAGTTATTGGATGAGCTTGCTCGTTGTCCAAAATCAAGAGAACTTTGAAAGCAAGATTAAAAGTCTGTCAAGGAATTCTAGCAGAGTAAGACTCTGTCAGAATTCCTTGACTTCAGGAGTGGAGGACTGGAAAAACCACTCTTCAACAATTTTTTTCGTGACCCAGGCTTTTCTATTCGATCGCCAGAAAACAGGCAGGTGGTCATTCCTCTTCTCTTGAAGAGCTCTCAGTGTTTTGGACTTATAGACGAGCATGGGCTTTCTCTTCAATGAACCATCTGCATTTGCACACAGCAATGAGGTATACCTATCTTTAGCTACTTTATATTCTGATGCAGATTGCTATTCTTTAGTTAATGAAGTACGAGTTAGCATTTTTTTTCTCAAAATGAGCCCATCTCATCACAGTTGAAAATTTGAGACGGCACATATCCACCCTCTTCAATGATCTTCTTCAACTGGGAAGGAAATTCTGCGGCAGCCTGATGGTCGGCGGAAGCTTCTTCATCGGTGAATTTCACATTGTGTAGTGAAAATCTATCTTTGAAACCTTCAAACCAACCTCTACTCGACGTGAATTCCTCGTTCTCTGGCGCTCCGAATTTCTCACTGATATGTCCGTAAAATATGATGCTTGCTCACGAATTAGAGCTGGAGTGAGAGGAACTCTTTTGTGAATTTCGTCTTGTATCCATACGATGAGGATATCTTCCAACTTTTCAATATTACTGCTTCAACTGGACTTGACAGTTTTCAAATATATTCCTGTTCGAGTGACGCTTTCCCGAATCTTTTCCTCATTGTTACGTATGGTTCGTATTGTGGATTTTTTCGCCTACGATTGAAACGCGCAACTTGAGCATATTCTTTCGCGATCATTGCTTCACGTATAACCTCTGTGAGAACATGATGTATCTTATTTAAAATTTAGCACCAACGGTACAAATTCTATCTCCAGCTTCGAGTTGATCGAGAATTTTGATTTTGGTTCCCGAATCTAATACATTTCTAGATTTTTTCACAACTTTATCGTCTGAGAATGATTGTTTTCTTCTGGAATCCATCGCGTCGAAATGTAGGGTTTTGTTTACATTTGAACATTCGCGCCGTTCGCGGCCATGGATTTTCAAATACACACGCGACTTGGAATCAGATATTGAACCGCGGAAAATGAATGAAGATGTCCGTATAAAAACAGGGATGGTATCAATTCTCGATCCGTGTATAATCAAAACCTCGTGAAAAAATTTCGCGTAAAAACAGAAACGACTGTATTTTTCGAATAAACCTTTTGAGTGCGACCTTGTCGGTATGATTTGATCCTCAGGAGAGCTGATCTTGAGAATCCAAGTCCTTGGAATTTACTTAGCAGCTTGGATGATGGAATCGTGTAAGATGCCTTGCTGGAGTCGAACAGTAGTAGCAGGGTGATCTTTTTCCTGTAAATTTCCACTCTGATATCATTGGTCAACTCCAGAAGAGCTGTCTGGGTACTATGGTGTTAGTCAACACCAGTTTAGGAGGGATGGAGTGAGTTCGTATTCCCGAGATGCTCCGTGATTCGGTGATGAGCGATCAGCTCCAGAACCTTGGAGAGGTAGCACAGCAGTGCAATAGGGGGGAAGTCCGAGACCGCTGATGGAGCTGCAGTCTTTTCCGATGCGATCAGCAGTGCTTGCTCCCAAGCCTCAGGGAAGATGCCGTGAGTGGAAGAGGAGTTGGGAAAATGTAATATGAGATTGAGCAGATCCTCCGCAATTACGCTTTGAGGGACCCCGTCCGCCCCGCGGGCCTGTGAGGGATGATGTTTGATGGCAAGGACGACTTCATTGAAATTCGTGGGCTTGGACTTGAAGCCCTCCTCTCAGGCCAAATTTTTGCCGCCCATTGCTTTTTCAATATCCTCCTGAGACGAGACGGGGACCCCCGCAAAGTGAGCGTTCAACTCATCCGGTGGAAATCCATGAAGTTCCTTCTCTTTGACCTTGGGCAAGAGGCTGATGTGGCATTCCCTTCCAGATGTTCCTGATTCGGTCCAGAGCATCCAAAAATTGACTTTGGAGGAACGAATTACGCTCTTGCTCTTGGCGCACGTCAACCTCTCTGCTGAGTCAAAAGCACTCATCATAGAGCTCAGAACGCTTGCGCTGATTGCATCGACTACGCTCCCAGCAATTACGTGTCGCATCTCACTTGTTCATGAGCGCTCTCAACTTGTAACTAATCCAAGGAGCATCGCCTTCACGGGGAGTGACTGCTTTTTCAGGCGCTAATCCATCTAGAACTATTTTCAAATTCCCATTCAAACAATTAACAGCGTCTCCCAAGCTGATTTCAGCATTCCCAGGAGCTGACCAGTCGCAGCGTAGCAAGCGATCATTCAACTGCTCCGGAGTGATGTTCCGGAAATCCTTCTAAGTGGAGGAATCCTCCGACGGAGCAGGAATGAAGACGTCGATGGTGACGTCAATTACCGCGTGCTTGCCAAAACTGGGTAGCAATCTCTTCTAAAAGTCAGTAATGGTGTCGTTTCCATTCGTATAAATGTGATCAATCCATGCGTGAGTTACATTGGAGTTGTTTCGGTGAGTCGCACTATGCTGTACTATCTGTAAGGACAATTCTTTTGTCAGTCAAGTCAGAGTCTTGGTGTGAGGATGAGTTGTGTCAAACAAGTCTGCGTTCAAGTCCAATATCATAATTTTATGGCTGAAATCACAACACAGCCAACACATTCCACCATAAGGGTTGCACACCCTTATGGTGCGCACCTGGCGACTCAGGGAAAAGTTCCGATGTGATGATAATTGCGACGGAGAACTAAGGATTTGTCATGAATGGAGAGTCCGCACGGGGAGTACCCCCAATCCCCCCTCCCAGGTGTGAAACTGGGACTGGAAGGAGATAGAGGGGTGGTTTTGAGATTACGGGAACATTGAATATTTTTTCCCGGCATGTCATTCAAACCACGAACTTTGTTCCGGAGGATTATGCTGTGGATCAATGAGACCTACAATCTTGATCTTTTTACCCCAAGAAACATCCGGAAAAAGGGTGAGGGTGGTTTCAAGACGTCACAAACTGGTCATTATTTTCTCCCGGCGACGTTTTTGAGCCACAAACTTTTTTCCAAGTGATGACGGTGTAAATGGATAAGGGCATCAGCATGACTTCTTCCGAACCGAAAAAACATCCGGAAAGAGGGGTGGGGGTGGTTTCAAGACGTCACAAACTGGTCATTATTTTCACCCGGCGACGTTACTTGAACCACGAACTTTTTCCCGAGTGATTATGGTGCAGATAGATGAGGAGCACCAGCATGATTTTTTTCGACCCGAACAAACATCCGGGAAGAGGGTGGGAGTGGTTTCAAGACGTCACAAAACGGTCATTATTCTCTCCCGGCGACGTTATTTGAACCACAAATTTCTTTCCAAGTGATTATGGTGTGGATGGATGAAAATGGCCAGCATGATTTTTTTTGACCCGAAAAAAAATTTCCGGAAAACGGGTGAGGGTGGTTTCAAGACGTCACAAACCGGTCATTATTTTCTCGCGGCGACGTGTTTCGAACCACAAACTTCTTCCCGAGTGATTATGGTGTAGATGGATGAGAAACACCAGCATGACTTCTTCCGAGCCGAAAAAACATCCGGGAAAAGGTCGGGGGTGGTTTCAACACGTCACAAACTGGTCATTATGTTCTCCCGGCGACGTTCTTTGAACCACGAACTATTTTCCATGTGATGATGGTGGAGATGGATGAGAAGCTCCAGCATGATTTTCTTCGAGCCGAAAAAACATCCGAAAAAAGGGTGGGGGTGGTTTCAAAACGTCTCAAAACGGTCATTATTTTCTCCCGGCGACGTTATTTGAACCACAAACTTCTTCCCAGATGATTATGGTGTGGATGGATGGAAATGACCAGCATGAATTTGTCCAACCCGGAACAACATCCGGAAGAAGGGTGGGGGTGGTTTTAAAACGTCACAAACCGGTCATTATTTTCTACCGGCGACGTTTTTCGAACCATAAATTTCTTTCAAGTGATTATAGTGTGGATCGATGAGAAGGGCTACCATGATCATGTTCGAACAAGAAAAAACCTCCGGAATTAGGATGAGGGTGGTTTGAAGACTTCATGGAACGTCTCTGGAATCACAAACTTCTTTAATAGTGATCAAGGTATGGGGAAAAATTCAGATGCAGTTTCTCCGTGTGATCTCCCCCGAAAGACCCTCCTGTACACGGAAATCCATGTTCCCGGGCTCGTTACGTGTAACAATTTTTTCCCAATCGGATTTGTTCAAACAATGTATAAGATTGGGCGTTATCGGGTCAAGACTATTTTCCCCAGGGAGTTAGATTCATTTTGAGCTTGAAAGGTCCCCTCCCATCTTCCACTCAAACGCATGGTTTCCGAGTTATAAGCCTTTGACAGCTGAAAAACGCTGATTTTGCCACCTCCAGGGTACAAAAGAAGCAATAATGAACTGGCAAATCAATGTCGCTACTATTAATAGTTGTTCATTAGGATGTCCTCTACAAGATACTAGAGCAAGGCACGATATTTCCGGTCCAAAACCCATTGATTTTGGAAGATCTTGATGAATAGTTGAGCGTTCAGCTCTATACATCGTCCAGGCACTTGTGCATGGGAAATATAGGTATACCAAACATAGGTATACACGCTCAACTGCTCATGAAAAACTTCAAAATCGATGGGTTCCGGGCCGGAAACATCGCTTCTCGCTCTAGTGCCTTGTAGAGAACATCCTCATGAACAGCTATTGATTGTGGCAAAATTCATTTTCCCTATTGTTAGTGCTTTCACTCAACATTGAAAGTGGCGGAATTTGCGTTTTTTCAACTTTCAAAGGCCTATAACTCGACAACAATGCGTTTTATCAAAAAAAAACAATATACCTTTTCTGCTTGGAATGATCAAACAACGTAGGAGAATTAGTTCCGACCCAATATTGTTAACTTCCTTTACATTGGTCAAACGAATCTGATTTGAACAAATTGTTCAACGATTTGCGCCAAGCAACATGGATTTGCGTGACCAGGAGGGTTCTCTGAAGAGGATCCCGCGAAAAAATTGCACCTGAATGGTTTCCTATCTGATAGCGGCAACTCCGCCTCGACTGCTGGAAGCGGATCTGCAATGTAAACGAGCATCGCCCGGAACGGCGACCGGGCGACTCCATATATAGCCTCGCAGCGAGATAAAGAGATGGATATGAAGCGTTGTCGGCCGAGGGCCTTCTCTTGTCCCAGGATTGTCACTCATTACGAGGCGTATTCGATCAACGACGATTCTTGCATCAAGCATTTTTCTGCGCGGGAATTTTCTCAAGTTGATCGGATAAGCCTCGCAATGTGTGATCGTGGATGTGCGAAGGCCCTCGGCGATCGACGCTCCATAGCGCTCTCGTCCTCACTGCATGGCCCATTCGGCGTCGGCGAGCGGAGCATAGCCCGCTCGCCGTTCCGTGCGATAACGTGTTTCGTTTACATTTGTTGCTTCCGAGAAAACGCTCCTCTCGCTGTTTTCGCTCCCGGGACTCATGCATTCAGTTTAGACAGAGCTTCATCGTTTGGAAAAATATTCCTATCAATTTTCTGCCGGATCCTCTTTGGAAGATTCCTTCGACTACAGAAATCCATGTTCCCGGGTAGAATTGGCGTGTTATTTCGATTAAATTGAATCGGTTCGAACTACCTTGTCGAATTGTGTACTGTGTCACGGAACTCCTCAAATCCAGTCCTTTGACTCTTCCTAGGCAGGAAAGATCTCGTGACATTTTTCGATATAACGCTTTGTTCCGAAGTTATAAACCACGCAAAATCAAAAAGTCAACAATTCTCGAGCGACCACGCGCTCGAAACTCCGGGATATTCACCCATCAAATGACTCAATCGAATAACGCGCGCGTGGAGCCGGGCAGAACGGAGCAGAGTTACGTCGAGAGCGTGAGAGCAGCCAGAGCGCATCGAGAATCGGCAAGAGCAAGGAGAGCGGCCGAAAGCCGCAGACAGCGGCGAGGACAGCTCCGATCCCGAGATCGCCGCTGTCGTCGGCTCCCGGGTGCTCCCGCTGCTGTTGCCGGTTCTGGTTGAGCTTCGGCTGCTCTCGCGCGCTCGACTTGGCTCTGCTCCGCTTTGGCCGGCTTCGCGCGCACCCAGGCAACATCGATAGGTATAATATGCGCACATATACGTATTGTCGATCCATCTATCATACGTATCAAAAGAAGGTCTGAGATCCACATAACTAACGTGTATTGTAGACGTATATTCTTGGGATAAATGCCCGCTTAGTATACGTTTTGGAATGACATCGAAAAAACGTATAATAATCGTATGCTCTTACCTATTGTCTACTACTGTGCTAGGAGAATAATCTGTTGATAAGTGTATCTTAAGCAAGTCGGTTTGACCCATGAAAGACGCTGAACAATATGGAATTGCATAATCTCGAACATTCTGTCTGGAAAGGTTATAGAGTCGATGCAGGAGTGTGATCCCGTGCATGAGCGAACAAATTGATGAAATTCGATTATCCGAGACATTTATCAGCTGATCACAGCATATCCTTGGTGAATGCGTGTTAGTAATGCGGCAAACCTACAGGCCGATGGGGAGTAGAGACTTCCAAGTTCTCGGAGAAATTTTGGCAAATTTTACTCGAATCGCTCGTTCTAACAGTTGGTGACCCATAGAGAGCAATGATCCGTTCGCAAATTAATTCAAAAGCATTGCAGCAGGATGGGTATAAGCCCAGAAACATGTGATTCTCGTTACTCGGCAAGCTTTGACACTGGCTCGTCGTCAGCCGATTGCATC
>JAPYYZ010005798.1:0-10516 GCA_030522705.1 Eretmocerus eremicus | reverse complement strand
AAGTCTGCGCGACGCACGCAATCTCACACGGATTCACTCACACATACTGGGTGCCCCCTTCGAGAGGCTGCGCCATCTGCAGGGTATACATTCCCCATTTGAGTGCAATACCGTGCTTCTCCTACTTTGTGCTATACCCTTAATATAGGCGGTAGCAATTTTTTCGCAAATCCAGGAATATAAGGCACTCTCCCGCGTCCTCGATTTTTTCCATAACTCCCATCGTCAGCTTCTATTGAGTTTGATCACGAATTCAAGTAGAAAAAAAAGTAAGCCATCCTCTGAAAATGAACCATCCCTCGAAAATAAGCCATATTTTGAATGAGAATAAGCCAAATATATGGGAGAAACACGGTAGCTCTGTCTTTGATCATTATCATCGTCGACATTTATCGATAAATTGCATCACTCGGTCAAATACTCTATTCAATTAGACTATTTGCTCACTTGTTGAAACGTACGAAATCATGTGATTGGCTATATGAGTAATGTTGTTAGAACTTCTCATTGATGAATTAAATTAATTGAAGTTCTTTTTGTCCTCAGGGTGGCCATTACACAGCTTTCTGCCGTAATCCATTCGACACGCAGTGGTATTGCTTCGACGATACTCGAGTTGAGGCTGTTAACGACACGAACCTTGTTACGAACGCTGCTTACATCCTCTTTTATCAAAAACGTGGGCTATCGAGTAGCTCATCGACCGGTAGCTCGTCTGCAGCATCAACGTCTTCCACGGGTTCCGGCTCTGACCACTGGGTCTCACGGATGCCACCTTTTCACTTTAAAAATAAAAACCCAGCCAATTCTAACTTGACGAATACAAATGGAAGTAATAACAAAACAGGCAGTAACAAACTGAGTCAGAGCCAAGAAGCTCTCTGCCAAGAGAAGATTATTGAGGAAAAAAATTTGAATAATTTCAACAGGGGAAGTAGGAATTATTTAACCTTGCAGCCAATAAAACGTGGCGCTATTTCAACTCTGGAAGACGAAGATTCATCCCCGCTTCAGACAACAAACTTGGAAAGTGAAACTGATGATGGATTGGACAGGAACGGATGGGTGAGTGTAACTTGCATTTCACATGAGAGTATACCATTTGCAACTTCCCTTAAAATCGCTCGTAATAGGATTTAAGGTCGATGAAACTCTTTTTTTCGATACGTACATATGTGAGTACTTGAATATTAGACATAAATTTTGTGCATTTCTCGATCTTGACAAGCTATGGTGAAAGGATCAGGCCGAGCCCACAGTCATTAAAACTTTGATAAATTCAATCTTTGAAGAGATCATTGCTCACATTGGCCATGTGAGGACAGAGCGGATATAACTTTTCAAGTTGTAAAACGTGGAACCGCTTTTAAACGTAGCAGTTTGAGCCGAGACCGGCGTAAAGGATTTTTTCGCACTTTTGTTTTTTCTTGAAAAAAGATCTTTCGGGTCAGCAGCCACTAACCAGGATAATCGACGATCCATAGTTTGAAATTGATTCAGCTCAGTCCTACCTGCTTTGACCACAACTCGTCATAGCGATGAATGCATGGAATCAAGGGTCTACGAAGTTGGCTTTCAGGTATAAGGTCGCTCAAAATTTAATGATTATAACGTTTGCCCGTGTAACAGTATGCCAAAGGTCATCAAAATCATTCTTCGAGTCGTCGCGCCGTTTTTGGGTTGTTAGCGAAAATGTCTTGATACTGGCTAGCTCAGTGCTCGATTCTTAAACCGGTTC
Source organism: Eretmocerus eremicus (assembly GCA_030522705.1). Classification (NCBI taxonomy): domain Eukaryota; kingdom Metazoa; phylum Arthropoda; class Insecta; order Hymenoptera; family Aphelinidae; genus Eretmocerus; species Eretmocerus eremicus. The sequence goes on along the minus strand of JAPYYZ010005798.1, from coordinate 8,778 downwards.
ATATCAACCAAAAATGGAGATTCATTTGTAAGAATCACACGAATCGTTTATCGGGTGCTGGGTTTCCTAGCGTTCAAGTATTTTCGCTCAGATCTCAAAAACGGTGCGACTAGCAAACGAATCGCACTCATAATCTTTTGCACATGATGCAATCAATAAAATATGAGCGATTTTGTACCTAGGGTCCAACTTCATAGCTCTCGACGTTGGATTGCCTTGAAAACGATGCACTGATGATGTCTATAACTTATTCATCGGCCAATTCAAACTTTGATAATCGACTTTTTCGTTATACTTCGAACCCATGGCAAGTTTTTTCAATGTTATTTTTAGAATCGACGGAATTTTATACCAAAATTACCGTGATATTACTACTCGTGATCTGTAGAGAAATTAAACGCAAACCATCACTTATTCCTTTATGAAACAACTGTTCAATTTTTACCCCGACAGACGTCGCCAAGGCCGCTCAGAAAAACATCTTCGATAACTCTGACACCCTACTTAGCGCCAGCTATCATCCGAAGTGAAATAATTAGCGACCAGGAGTCGTCAATAATTCATGAATCTACGTTGTAACGCACGATTTAAGACCACGACTGGTCATGACTGTGGTTTAGCAAGTCCAACAACGGCTACAAAATCAACAGTGAGCAATGGCTCAAAATTTACAGTGCCTGGATTCATCGAATGTTGTGTGAGTATGTGTAAAGACAAAAACTGCGTCATTGACAAAAATTTCGCAAGAACTATAATTCTTATTTTGTATCTGTGTAACAATAGAATACGTTCCTCTAATGATAGTGATGCTACCTTGCCGATTTACCACATAAAGGTGGCGTATCGATGTAAAAAGTAATGCTAATCGCACCCAGAGAGTGGGCATAAATCTAACGATTTTTGTGCAAGTCAATCTTACAAATTTTTATTGATTCTCTCGCAACAAATGAAGATTCCTTGTCGGAAGAATCAAATGCATGAAGCACCCCGTTGAGGTAACTTCAGTCACACTATAATCCGTTTGAGAGAATGTTTGTACAATGCAGAATATCTTTGTCGCACATTATGATTGCATTTTTGATACATTTAGATGTACAAAGTCTAGGTTGATTAAGGCAACCGCTCATATTTTCTTCGATGAACGGGATGAGCGAAGATTGAAAGAGTATTTCAAAGTCCCAAGCAATTAGTTTCTGTCAGCTTGTGAACGTTGCTTCGTCGAGAAGCTTCACGAGCTCATACCCTGAGACAATGGATAACACTAAAGTTGATATGTGATTCGTTGAGCAGTTTGTTTCATTTTTGAATTTTATTTCTGTATTGTAGTTTTTTTAAGACATCCAACTTGGGTGACATGATGAAAATGAAAGCATGAATTTTCTAGCGAGATGAGAAGAAGCTGTTCAATTTCAAGCTTTTTTCGGATGCACAAATATTGTATCATCGCAGCTAAGGATATAATGTATGGTCGAATATAACTTATGCATTGATGTGTCGACGCGTAATCGTTGAGTGAGTGAGAATGAGAATTTTCTGCCTCAATCGATTTCGGATGACGGAAATCGGTAAAAACAGTGGAAATTGGATTTGCCCTCTGTTTTGCAAAATACAAGAGTCTTACTGAATTGACGATTTAGTTAACTTCTTCATTTCCAAATTCGGTACGAGTAGTCCGGCGGTAGTCGGAGAGAGAGAGAGTCTGTCTTCAAAAGATAGAGCTTATTCGAGGTATTAATAGTCAGTTCAACCACAACATATTTATGTAACGTATGCGTGAAGTATATTAGTTGATATGTGATCTGGATGTACCGTTTCAGAAACATAAAAGCATGAAAATTTAGACTATAAGTTATTTTCTGAAAACAAAGTATGTCATCAAAAAGTTTATACTTGGTGAGAACATTGTCATTTTTCTCGTTAATCATACATCATTTTTAATCATACAATTCAAAGATATATTCAAATGAGTGTTCGATACAGTCGTCGGCAGACAGTATAGGGAAGGAAAAATTCTTGCATCATCTAAAGAACCGCCCCTTTTTTCAGCTGAGTACAATATTTACAGCCCTTATACATTTTTTCGGGAGGAATAATGTGATAGATGTTTACGACAATAAGAAATTTTCGTATTGAATGTTTGAATATTGTATCTGTACACAATTTGGTAAAAGTTAGCTCACAATCAAGAGTGTTTTTCAAAATTTCCACGAGAACTCAGTCCGCCGACGATTAGCGAGCCTTAGCGTAGAATTAATGTTTATATTGAATTTGTATCATCCACTAGTGGCCTTATCTCGATGATTAATGTCAACGCATCAAATCTGACTATTTACCCAATTATTTTGACATCACCTTTACAAGCGTTCTCCAAATCATACATCTATTTCATAATGCCATGTGAAAGATATCTTGAGGACGCTCATTGAAATTCTTAAATTTCCAGTCTTATTGGTTACTGAGGAAAGAACGCGATGCCGGTATTTATTGGTATCTTAAATCTGCGTGTCGTGTTCAAAACAGGTCGCTCGAGTCACAAAAATTCGACATTTAGTGAGTCGGAGATGCTAAGAGCGTCTCAGAGAGCTATTTTCGATCGATTGTTGAAATTACTACTAATTCGCCGGAGATGTTCTTACATCTCCGATGAAATATCTGTCAATGTCATTCTTTTCCTTCTTAGCATTCCTTATCCAACGTCTTGTGTATTTTATGTGTGAATCTGAAAAGACCGATTATTATGTGAAGATTGACATTGAACCAAGTGCGAGAAAGAAAAATGATACAGCTGTCTTGTAATGAAAATTGCAAAGTTCAAGTACTTGTAATGTAAAGAATTGTGACAAGTTAATCTCTAGATATGAAGTCTAATATCTCCATGCTCCAGGGGAATTGGATAGATCCGCAGAGCAAGATATCTATAACTAGTCACAGAATTTATGAAGATGATCGCGGGCTCGAAAGAATCTGTAAAAATCAGGCATATTAAAAGAGGGTTTATGTAAACGTAAGGATGAGTATACGTAATGAGAAATGCATCGTGTCTAGATTCCATCCATCGGTCTGTAAGCACTTATGCATCCTATGTAATTACATGTGTCAAGCAACAGCGATTGATATTTTTTCACTGTACCTACATCATCTCATTACGATTGATTTGTTGAAATAAACGCTATCACGTAAGTTGTATGAGCATTATTAAGTCATTCATGAAGTACCCAGAAGCTGAGATGGGCCTGATGGAACGAAGAGATCATGAAATATCAGAACTTGTTTTCTTTCGGGAACACTCTGCTGGTCTTGAACTCAAACCCAAACACCTGAGATGCGCGCGTGCGTACAGAATGCAGCATAAATAATATAATACTCTATTCCGAAATCTCAATTCGCGTCGATTTTATCCGAAATAGACTGTCATCTGTAATGCATGACACCGCAAAAGAGATCAGTGGCTGAAGAATCGGTCGTTAGTGAATATTGTAAGGGAATGCGTCTAAGAGCCTTGAAAATGTTACTATAAATCTCCTAGATCCAGGATCCAGTGCTCGTTAATATCTCAGGGCTTTTTAATACACGCGCAAGGAAAAGGTTCTTCAAGTAATACGACCGCATTCTCAAGTCATGAGAAGACAGGAAACATTCCTATACTCTCAAGTGGGCAGTGAAATATTGTTAAGCCAAATTTAGTCGTGGAAGGATTTCTAATTATTAGCGAGCATCGGGCGGCCACCACATCAAGACGAATTCGTGAGAATCATGGCCGTAATTCAAATAAAGATCCATTTCATTCTCGCCATTGAAAATAGAGGGTAACATGAAATGTAACAAGGACACTCTTTCGTAAAAATTTCACAGCTGAGCAGTTCTCAAATAACTTCGAAAATGAGTACCTCGTCTATAACAGCTTTGTGTGGAACTTACACATTTTGAAAAACAACTCCAACCCAGCGATTTTGCTTTCTCAAAAGAGAAAGCCTTGTAGTCGCCACAGCGGAAATAACCGCTTTGCACTCTTTCTCCTGCATTTTCTCCCATCCATTTGACCAAAACCATACTAAAACAATACGTTTCTGATCTACTCGATGAGATCTTTTCATTGGCAAAGCTCACTTTTTCTACTCCTCTTCATAAATTTTCTGTAAATCGATTTAGGCCCGTGCACCTCCATGTCTGTGTGCGTTGTTCAAGTTTTTTGTTCGCGAAAACTCTCACTTCGTTCACCCGTTTACTCCAAAATTTTGCACACTTCTTCGGGACCACTATCTCATGCGAGGAAGTATACTGCTAATCTATTTTAGCAGTGTATTTTAGATGATTTTTGGCGCTCTTTCGGATCCAGTTGGAATTTTTGTGATCAAAAGTTATTCCAAAATGTTATCCCATCCCTGCAGGTCATATGTCAGGTCCTTCTTTTATATTTCACTCAAAAATCGCAATAACTCCCAACAGGGTTTTCTTCATTTCTTTACGCTCTACACGGAGTCACTGCCACTTTTTATCGAACTGAATTTTTCGGGTCAAAAATAGCGGAAAATTCAATGTTTCTCAATACTTGATCACCACTGAGTTTTCTTCCATTTTTGACCCGGAAAATTAGTTTGATAAAAAAATGTGGCAGTGACACCGTATGAAGCGAAAAAAAAAACAAAGAAAACCCCGTCCGGATTATCTTGATTGGGGAACTTGTGTAACAACGATTTTTGCCGAAACAAACAGTACCTCCCCCCCACCCTCTCACTGTGCGCCGTAGATCAGATCATCCGTGCGGCGGCGGTCGATGGCAGTCGGGCGGTCCCCTCCCCATGCTTAATTATTGAGCTGCAGTCTCGGTTGCCCCGTTGTGTCGGTATAATGTCCTTTATTTCTGATTTTACGGCTTGCCCAGTTTGAATTGTCATCGTTATCTTTGGCTGCTGGTGGAGTATATACGACGAACTAACACGATCTATCCGAGTCTTTCAAATAAACCAGCTTTGGATACGGCTTTGGATATAATAAGGGAGTCAATATCAGAAAACTGGCGCTTTTTCGTTATCCTGGCATCCGTTTCACTCACTCACAACAAGATTGGCATATCTATGAATAGCAAAAGTAGGAAAACTAATCGATATTCATGTTCATCACTAATTTGCGGAAACTATACCGACAAGATCCCGAAAAATTCACTTGTAAAAGAAAAAAAACCAAAAGGCAGCACGTGTTTATTGCGCGCCAGTTCACGTTTCGTGCGCTTGTCACGCCGATTCCCTAATCCAGCCGAATGATGGAGCCTTTGCAGGCTTTACCTGTTGGAGATTGACCTCTTTTACGAGATTCTTTCATGCAAGACTGGCCTGAATATGATTACGTGAGTATTTATTGAGATCAATCAAAGATTCGCATCTGAATTTGTGCAAAGTTGGTCTCCTCCAGCTTAGTGTTTTTTCTCTCGCAGAATTTGTTTATTCTCTTATCATGAGTCTGAGAGATACAACATGCGTATGTACAATCAGGGCATGATCCCCTTTATTCGCCAGCAGTCAAATATAGATGAATTAATCCTGATGTTATTTCATTCATTTTATCACAGACGTACTCACATCAGCAAAATACTAATAGTCAAGGAAAACTTGTCAAAATCATAAATGCGATCCATGAAATTAAGCAGTATTCAATCAGAGTAATGAGTTCGTTACAAATCATTTTCACAAGGAGGATTAGCAACTCTCAAATTAAGAGTGATGAATAATGTTTGCGGCAATTCGAAATACTGCTCCAATAACATATGGAATAGTTTTTTCACAGATCAATATATGTGCATTTCGAAGAATCACGAGAACACCTCATCACTCACAAAACTCTGATGCTACTCACATAGAATGTTTCGTGGCTTCATAATATAATTGAACTTTTTTCTTCTAGTATTATAGTAGAGCAGCTACCACCATCAACTTGAGAGAGAAAGATCGCGGAATTTATTGCCCTGGTAGCAAATATGATGCTGGTGCTTTCCTTGCCATAGCCTCGGTACGCATAGGCTGATCAGATAATGATTTAGGGCACTTGAAAAAACTAAAAATCTCTTTTATAGATTGGATGGTACATAGTCATTGCATTCGCTTTTGAAGAAGCTAATGATAACGAAAAATCGTCACAGACACAAATCTTATCGACTGGGAGCAAGAAGTTGTCTTTGGTACTGTTCATCCGACTTCGAAGGATCTTGTCGAAGATACACTGAAAGAAATGAGCATTACAAAAAACATCATTTTTCACACGCTAACTTTGCCTCTAACTGCTTCAAACCTGAGGATGAGTGTCTCAAGTTTGAGTGGCAGTAAGTAACTTGAAAATCTCGGTATAAGTTTGTACGCCGCGTACTGATGAGACCTGTTCTTGAAATCTCGAGTCTAAGAGCTCTTTACTATTCTATTCTGATGTGGATGCACGAAGAGAATGTTGTAATATTACGCCTTCAATAATTGGGAACAACAAAAGGTGGCAAAATTGTCCACTCGGTAACTTTTTGCAAGCTGGCTATATAAGCTGATGTACCTACTCATCGATCAGGTCTTGTTGCATGAATTTAACATTCATTTTTCACCTGATACCTGGAAGATTCAGAATCAACTTCATAGAGAGCTAAACTGCATTTGAAAAATACGATATATACTGAGAGAACAAGGTATGGTGTATATAAGATGTAGGTCCTTAAATACTACAGATACTTTACAATTATGTTGACCTGCATTACTCTGCAGACACTCTTGTGCAATGCACCTAAATCATAACTTATTCTTTACGTATTATTCTCATGTAGGATCCTTGATGATTGCTATATGAGGCCTCTGGACGGTAATTATATTCTTATACTCCGTTAGAAAAAAAGTTCAACCAAACATCCAAATTGGATCCAACTCTTCAAACGTATCTAATTTGGATCCAAGATGTAATGGTATTTAGATCCAATTTGGGTCAAATACTTCAAACCTCGCTCCCACAAGCGGCGTCCGCCAAAAAATGGAGGGGTCGCATAAGAGGAAATACATGAAATTGTATGACAAAATATTTTCGAAAATGGAGCGTTTTATTGAGAAAATTATTGAGTGAGATGAAATACTTCGAGGAAAATACTACTACGAGTATTTCTCTAATAGACAATTTTTAGACACATTTTTTGAAAAAAACAACGCAGTATTAATCTGGGTTATTTGTGAGTATCTAGAAAAGACTCGTCAGCACTGACAGATATTCATCTGACACAAATCACTTTTGGACCAGAACCATGTTTTATGTAAGATTTTCCAGCTCATATGACTAAACTTGCACGAAAATAATACAGTAAAAATTAACAAGAGGATCAACTTCAGTTGAGTCCAATGAAAATATTTTCCTCATATGAGAGATCAAAATTGCGTGTGGCATCGATTTTATCATTTTGCTACTGGCGGAGCACTCGTTCCAATTATTCCATTTGCGTTCTTTGGAACAGCTGTTTTGCCAACGGTAGTTCTTGCGATATTTATGATGGTTCCAACGTGACTTACTAGAATTTTCTCATCCAATATCTGTTTTCCATCTACCTTATGGACGTCAAGGAGAGCATCTGTAAATAATAAAGGGCTAGAAATATCGTCCAGAGCTTTTGCCACTTTGCTTGGGAAGCCACAGTATCTCAACTAACCAAGCATGCATGAAAAGAATGCAGTATTTTTGAATATGGGCTTGTTTCCAGTCGGTTTTTTTGCAGTGAAGAGACTGATNNTGCAGTGAAGAGACTGATAACGTCATTTTCGAGAAATCTTCTCATAGTCATTTTGCAATTTTCTTCAGGAGTAACTTTGTGATTCGACGTGGTTTTAATAACCTTTTTCTGAAATTTCATAATGTTAAAATGAGACTCCACAATGTATTGAATCAAAAATGAAAATTAAAAATCCATGTATTACCAAATCGGATCCAAGATCTCTTGCATTTTTTCTTATCAGGATATCAAATGTTGAAAAATCTTCAAATTTTTGAAAAGGCAGATCAAGGTTGTATAGATCTGTGAAATCACCTAAAGTGACAATATTCTTTTCGTTCTGAGATTTTCCAACTGTGATAGCTTTTAGCTCTTTCAGATCACCTTCAATTTTATCAAATCTTGGATTCACTTCACGCTCAATAATTTTTTCCATTGCCTCTGATACTTGAGAATCTACACGAGCAGCAATTCTGTCTTCAAAATCTGCAAAAAATGAGACTCTCAAAATATGGCAAATCTCAAAGAGATTACCCCAAGTAATAAAGATATCAGCTATGACTCACCGAGTAGATCTTTTTTTGTCACCAGTATGTAAGAAAAATCGTTATCAGCCTCAAGGGATGAATTTGTATTCATTGGTTCAATAAAAACAGTTTCATCAACTTCATGGGGGATATCTTTAGCCTTTTTGACAGCGAAGAGATTCATATGGTCATCTTTGGAAGGTAGATCCAATTTATCTGATGGGTTACTGGCATTGAATGATCTGATTTTGTGAGACAGTTGCAATTCAGTTTTCAGTAAGGTGTTGGAGCTCAATGGAACTTCTGGATGATGTGGTTTAAGAATCTTCAAGAGTGAATCTACCTTAATATATGCAACATCCTTCGACGCCCATTTTTTAAGTTTATCTATGAAAGTTATACCCGCATCATCAATACTGTCCACCTCCTCCGGGACTAATAATTTTGAATCCACTTCATCATCCTTGCTGTCTCCAGCATCACTCAAAATTGAATGACCACCACTATTTATGTTTCCAAAAAGTGGCACAT
>JAPYYZ010005790.1:0-11446 GCA_030522705.1 Eretmocerus eremicus | reverse complement strand
ACCTACTGATAAATGCAGTGCTGAACCGTGGGATGCTTTGATCCATGAACCATTTAAGGGATCTGAATACTTTGGACAAAGTTAGAAGACCATGGAGCGAGGTGATTGATACATGAGTAGAGACCGGCTCAGTTTGAGAACAACATACTGCGGTGGTGTCAAATTTCAATTCTTGACATCTATGGTTAATTTTTCCGTAATTGTCAAATTTTGACGCGAGAAATAGCAGGCACCAAAGAAAACGAGGAAGGATGTAACAAATATCTAGATTCTGAGGGCGGTTTCCCCCTGACCGGGAATCATCTTCGGGTTTGATTAAATGTCAATCCAATGTTGGACTGGATTAGTTCAACCTTGATTAAACCACAGGAAACTCATTATTCGATCTAATTTGATCAAATGATTTGGAGTCGTCAAAACGATTACTTCAAAGTATAGTTGCGGAAAGATGCGTGTGAGTTGGACGGCTCCGGACCAGAACGGTTGAATTACATTTAGACTTTTCGGACAACCAAGTTAGTACTTAGGATGATGCTCAGGCTGGTAATCATCTTCTAGCATGATTCCTACAGTATTACCTTGATGATGAGTCCATCTATATGATCCCGGATGAATCATTCCGGAAAATGATCACCAAGCTAAGCACCTTCCAAAGTGTTAACTTGGTTTTCCGAAAAGTCTAAATGTAATTGTACAGTTCTGGTCTGGAACCGTCCTCATGTGTGACTTCCCGCCTTACCTTGTAATTATTTTCGCCCGCCTATGACTATCTTTCCCTCCTCTCGCAATTGCAACAGAGCAGTCGAGAGAACAAAGAGTTACGCATCTGGCGATAACAGCTTCAAAGCTGGAGGCCGCAGCCCATCCTCGAAGTAGCACCATCAGGACTCTGATGGCCATCCTCTGACCAGATGGTGATCAACCACCGAGCGGTCCATTCACGCTTCTCGCTCTGTTCATAGCTAAATCTTTGAAAACTCGCGGGTCTCTTTATTGCGCTCAAAAACCCATACCGCCACCGAGGACATAGCCAAGCGTATCTCTTATACCTGAGCCGGGCCATATCCTGAAAACTGCGCGTCTGCGACGCAGACGTGTTCCTACCTGATGCAGGTACATTTTCTTTGTATCAGAAGAATTTACCTGGTTCTTCCTTTACAGCATCTCTAGTATGTAGTATTAGCATGAGTATCACTGATAGTGAACACTGTTGCTCTTCAATCCGATATTGATTACAATATCTACTCCATCTCTACATTCAATAATTCAAATTAAAATTTCCTCTCACGATCATCTGTGGGCGTAATCTCGAAGCTACATCCCTGCCAGGGGGTCTATTTTAAGTGAGGTTCGCTGTTCCCGGTGAGCTAGATGCAGCAGCACGGAGATTTCCAGTTTTTTCGGGATTCTTGTTTAGTTTCTCAGCATCAATGATTCCAGAGTATATCAGAGGCGGAGTTTAGTGATGTTCCGATACTGCAAAAGTTTACTGCAAAAGTTCTTTGTGAACGTGAAATTATGTCAACTGCATCCATAGCCTGACTGCTGCGAATGTTGACGTCTCGCCGAGAGCGAAAAATCTCGGCCCAGATGAATTTTCATTAATTGATAGTATAAGCTGGATGAGAAACCAAGTCATTTGTAGTCCTGTTTTTCACAGGTTGATATCTATTTGATTTCGGCTCGATTCTATTCTCTCATCGTGATTCAAACAGAACTGCCGATTATGAGAATGAATTAGCCCAAGTCCTCGCCCTCAAATGCATACGCGCGATTCGACACATTCACGTACAAGACAGCAGGGATAATCGCGATCGAGGCACGCGGTGCAGCAGCAGGCAGTGTAGCTGCAGCCGGTCAACTCTGCATATATACTGCAGCGGCGCTCGCGCGCTGGTGGTTGTGACGATGCGAGGGCGGGTTGGCTCTCTCGGCGTCGGGAGCGCTTTTGCGTTACACTTGCGTGGCCAATTGCGTGGTGCTCGGCGACGCGAGAGGACGGCCCAGATCTCTCGCTGCCTCCCTCCCAGCCCATGTGCGGACGGCCATGCATGCACTTTCTCTCTCTCTCTCTCTCTCTCCCTCCCTCTCTCTCTCTCTCTCTCTCTCTCTCTCTCTCTCTCTCTCTCTCTCTCTCTCTCTCTCTCTCTCTCTCTCTCTCTCTCTCTCTCTCTCTCTCGGGCATGTGTACGCTCCTCTCCTGCCCCGTACACCTCTTTCCCTCTGCGCTACTGCATCAGAGTCGGGCCGCAACGACGACGTCCTCTCCTCTCGCGCATGCATCGCCCTTGTCTCTGGGCTGCTGGGCTCGCGGTGCATGCAGCTTCCGACTTGTGTGCCCCCGCGCCCAAGAATTTCTCGGTAGCCGCGCTCTGCTCAGTCCAGTGGCAGCGCAGAGCAGCTATCGAAAAAAATCGCACGCCCTTTTGTTCGCGGCATTCTTCGCTGTCCTATAAATCGTCCCGCACAGCCGCCGTAATGCCAACAAAGTCAGAGCACGGAGAGAGAGAGAGAGAGAGAGAGAGAGAGAGAGAGAGGGGGTGGAGGTTGAGGGGAAGAAAAAAATCATATCGTGCTCGCTCGAGAGAGAGAAACCGTACCCCTCTTCTCTTCAATTTTGTCGCGTATTTACGCGTTCGGTGAGGCACTCGATATCAGACATTCTGTCAGAGCATGCACACTCCTAATCTTTCTTACTAAAAAATGACATCATACCTCAATAGGACTTTGGTATCATGGTAGTTTAAGGACTCCTGAGCCTACACAGCTCTTCCAGTGCATACTTGAAGGGAAACCACAATCGCAGATATTTCAGATCTAATTTATGTAATCTTGCGAGATCCTTGAATATTCAGAAGCAACCAACAATCATCTTGAAAATGTCTGAATTATAGTAACGTATGAAGTTCTGGTTGCATGGATCCCAGAGACTAAATCATCGCAATACTGATTTCCCATTCCGTGATCCAAGGGAAGAGTAATATGATCCACCTCATTATTTTTCGCAGGCACACTCTTCGACAGCACATGCTGCGTCATGCTGGTAAACAGTATAAATGTGGACTGCCTGGATGCCCAACCATCTTACGAACGGAAACAGAGTTGAATAATCATCGAAAACTCGTACACGAGGAGCCAGAAGTCAGGGAGTTCCAGTGTTCTGACTGTCTTTACGCAGCCAAAACTAAAACTCAACTCATAAGGTGAGTTCAGAGGCACATTGCAAACCAGCTCACAATCAGTTCAAACTCCCACCTTCAGAGGATCACATGAAAGGAGCACGTAAATAGAATTTTTGAGCATAGCGTAAACATGCTTTACCGAACGATAGAGCACTGGGCTCGCCACTGGGATTTCGAGTACTTAACACGCATTACAAAACGTACCATTGCTGGATAAATGTCAAGAATCAATTCATCGTGGCTTTTTCCACCCCACTCGATCAAAATTTGTTTGGATTTCAAATGGTCTCGTACAATGATAGTAGCCGAAACTCGTTCCGTGCGTTCAAGTTTTATGTTCACCCAATCTATAGTCCGATGATATGATCCAAAATTATTATCTCCAAGAGAAAAAGATGTATAAAACATTTCAATCGAAGTCAGAATCGTACGAGGGACTCAGTCAGGATCGATGTATCTAGATTGTTCCAAGCCCTGCTCATTCAAATTAAATCCACTCGCTGATAAATTCCCATTTATTGTATCATCTCCACATTGAAAGAGTTTCTAGATTACCAAAAGTATCGAAATCTTGCAGCATTGGAGTCTCTCATCCAAATCTGAGACCCTGACTCCACCCCACTACGAAACTGTTATCAATCCATGCAGGATCAGTTTATAGCGGAATTGATCAATAACGATGTGAGTTGAATTTGAAAGTCGTTATTATGAATCAGAGACCAGATTATTGACGGAACTTTCATGAGTTTAGTCCTAAATTCACACTAAAAGTTGGGCGTAGCCGCGTCAGCCTACGGTGGGAGTAGTAAGCCTAAAAAAGTGAGCGGCAGTTGAGGAAATCAAGTTATTGATTGGCTGATGCAAAAGTTCCTAATAAGTACATACAGGAAACAAACAGCAGACAACGTGTTGAAGATGTAATATAGGTTTTCCGCTAGGCCTTTTCCCTCACCCTCTCTACCTCAGCCACAGCCAAGTGCCGACTTCGCTTTAGAAACTCTCGAAGGCATTTGGTACTCATATACCACCAGCAGGTGGGAGAAGATGGGCTTGAGATTCATTCAATGTTTCTAAACTGTACTCGGGAGGACCTCTGCAGGTCACATTGACATATTTATTCTATCGATTTCACCCCAATTTAATTCCAAAAGGTAGTTGGAGATGCCTCGGTATAGGATAGGAACAAACAGTCTCTCAGCCTCGATATTCACCCTTCGTCCTCCAATAAGGTAGTGCTTCATCCGCAGCAGTTTTCTTATTTTCATTATGTTTTCCATGTGATAAAATTACTCAAATATGATTCTGCGGAATTATTGCTCGATCTTTGAAGACGATATCCTGTACTGATCGAAATATGGCATTTAATTCATTCTACCTATGATCAACCCGCACTCTTCAGATTCAGATTCATGATAACTTGCGAGATCGCCTAAAATGTTCCTTTCGAGTTACTTTGACGCTTTTCACCGATTTCGCCCAAAACTTGATCTTGAGATTGCACACAGAAACAAGTTATCACGGAGTGAGAATAGTCGAACATTATCAGACTCAAACTATGGCAAAATTATGTAATAAATCAATTACAATTGGAGCCTGAGTCCGAAGCCAACTCGAACTGGAAGTTTCATGGAGAAAGTCCAAGAACGCCATGTGGAATTCTGTCCTCGAAAGTCACTTGGAAGATAAAATTTAGTTGTAACTGATGGTCCATCGAATATTGCGGCTCAATTCAAAGGATGAGTTACACTCATTTCACTTAGTGGTCCAAACCTAATATCAAAAACCCCTGGTACACTCTTTCCAAAAATTACACGATATCGGTATGGATTTCCAAGGAAATTCTTAGGTACGGAATTCCACGTGGCATACTAGGATTTCCTAAAAAAACTCCACACGAATCCCGCGGATAATTTCTCGTCAAACTTATTAGTGAGTTTTCACTCAAACTTCTCAGAACGGGGACAGTTTGATTTATGTGTGTCGAGACTTCGTGCACAGGACAGAGAGGATTAGGCAATGCGAGTGGAAGGGGAGCTTCCACAGCAAGACTCACGATCTGAGAGCGAGAGAATCACTTTTAATCGCGCTTGTAATTCATACACACGTGGCTCGCTCGGCGCGCTTCAGGTGCTTGCTATGTATACTACGTGCATGTGTGTGCGATGTTTGGAAGCGTGGCACAAGGGGGCAGCGGATGCGCGTTATGGTTCCCGGCATGTGCGCACCATGGGGTGGGCTACTATCGTAAATTGGCAGTTACATTTCTCCGCTCGCGCGTCCGCATGATAATTGTTGCGCCAATAGTCGCTCGTTTGCTCGCTCTCATCTCACTCTTTTTTTGGCTTTCGCAACGAGGGGTGACCACACACCCTATCACCAAGTCAACTGGACCGCGACTACCATATGAATCTGTCCATGCGGACACACAAATATTTCACGTGGGTATGACTTTGAGGGTGCCTGTCGTTTAATTTTCCATATCGATATGGACTGTTTTTACAATTTTTACTTAGGATTATAATTCGATTCGCCATATTGGCAATTATCTTTGAGTAACTATATGTAATGAGCGCTAATCTGTTAGGACAGTATCTCAAAATGGAAGGATTGAGTCTGAGTAACATCGGATGCCCAGCCATCAGTTAATATTGGAGTTCATTAAAATTAGGCTTGTGCTGATTTCATTTTGATTGATAATGACATGCGATAATGCAGTCAGGACTTGTCTTTGCTGGGTAAATATAAAAAATTATGCACATTGAGTTAGATGCTTACGTACAGGAGAGTGTCTCTAAATATATACGACATTGCATCTTTCCAACTCCTCACACTTCTTGTACATATAACAGCAGGATCGAAAGACTGGACATTTATGTTCTCTATAGATAAGCTCCAACTTATAAGATTGCCTAGAAAGCTATCAGAAGCTTAAATAAATGGAACTGTATACTAAATTACTTGGTTCCCAGTACTTTATGATCTGATTTCTTCGATTGGTTCACCTCGTCCTAGAAGTTTTTGACTTTTATCGCGTTGAATAGTTCCTGACAACTTGGAGCATATTGTTACGCAAGAGACATTGCAAGAAAGAGACCGTGAAATGAAAATACGCACTTCTAAGAGGTATTCATCTTTCCCTGCAGTTCGCGCAGTACATTTAAACTTCCTCCGGTCGTTTTCAATTTTCCAGCAATTAAGTGACTTTGTGCTCTGCTTCCCTTTAGCTTGTCCCCTTCCCCTTCTCTTACATTGTCTATCCTTCCCCTTTCCTTTTTGAAGCTACCACTCTAGCCCATTCATTCGTTTCAGTGAACTCTACGATGTCAAAAGTCAATCAATTTAAGTGGTGGATGTACATCAGTGAATTGAATCTGATGCTTATGTTTGGACACTCTTCTGCTCTTCTCAGATTCCAGTTGATTCTTGAACAAATTCATTTTTTTCACCATCGAAAAAAGTCGGATAGAACAGATGTGACGGGAATTCAATACAAATTGAAAAGAGCTACGAGCACGCAAGAAGAAAAGAGGCAGTTCTCAATATAAAATGCAAACTTCTTTGAGAGATTTGAAAATGACTGATCAACCTCACTCAAACAATTTGAACCAGCGCATTCCCGACTTAGAAATTTCTTTAACGACTCAGCAACCTTTGTTCAACTTCGACGCGTGATCTTCAAAGGATGCATCAAGAGCGTTCTTGTGCATTTTCCACCACGGAACCGAGAGCGGTGAAGTTTAATCCAAGAAACTGGAATAAGTATACTTATAATCTTAATTTAGGCACAGTGGTGGAACTCTTTACTTGTGTCAATTTTCATTCTGATAAATGCATGCTTGAGAAGCAATGAAGTATACAAACGAGGTATGGTAGATCTTCATTCGGGTCGTTTTATGTCATTCAGGATACTTTGTTCTTCAGGAGACTACAAACTTCAGCTTTGAAAGTGATATTTTCAAATAGAAATCTTAGTCATTCTCTATACCATTCTCCATCTAAATGAAACTGGTATTAGGTTGACTAGAGTCTCTAGTAACATAATTCCAAAATTCCGGGACGAACATGAGATACGCGGTCTTCGCCGTTCCTCCCAAAACTACACACGTCCGTACGTTGTGCGTCTCGCAAGTGCGTCGACTGTCCGAAAACACGATTAAAAGCGAGGAATTCGACCGCGCGGAGCAAATTCACTTGAAGTTCCATCACAATCCAACTGAGGTACTCGCGAGGGTCGCATTCGCGAAAAATGCCAGCGAGCTCACGTCCAACTATTACACGTACGCGGTCGGATAGAAGCGGGAGCACGCGCGACATTATAAGGTATCCCCGGGCAGGGCAAGCGGCCAGCATAAAGAGTCGATAAATTAAGCGGGCCGAGGGCATTTTTATCCAAAGTCCGCGGCCACGCTCCAGTATATATACGACGGCCTGGCGAGCTTTCCTTCTCTTCAGCATCGCGCCCACCACACCCATCTCTCGTACGTGCTGTCGAGTTGCGCTGGCCGCGCTAGTGTGATACGGCCGTGTGTCCGAGGGTACATAATAGGCGAGACTCCTCTGTCTGGCGGGCGCGAGTAAATCACGCGGGATTTTAATTAAACGTGTCACGCATTTGGGCTCCTCCGATATCACTGAAAAGAGCTCCGCTGGAATGACCATGAGCACGGTGACCCCCAGTGAGTGCCTCTCGCGAGCTTGCGCAAGCTCGATTGAGGTACGGTGTTCAAGGGCTACGCTAATATCGCGTACGCGTATCGCATCAGTCATAATCGGTAATCGGGCGCAGCGTAAACTTCCCTCGCGCGATAATCGCCCTCACTCTGCCTCTCTCGCATTATCCCGTTTCGCCTGGATATATACGGCGCGCCTCGCTCGATCGAATATGATTAACACGTTTGTTTGTCTACCTGTTTCTGCGAGCTCCCAGCAGTCGCGCGAGTATAACTCCTTTGGCCTCTCTTTCTCTCTCTCGGTGTCCCTCTTTCTCCCCTTTCTCGCACCTCTCGCGCAGCTGTTAATTAAAATATGAACTTGGCCGCGCGGCTCCTTCCGCCTGTGCTTTGTTCTTGCCTCCGCGAGCCCGGCGTATTATACACAGAGAGAAAGAGAGAGAGAGAAAGAGAGAGTTGGACCGGTGCTTTACGATTGCGAGCGAATCCGCGCGGATATTGGATTTTTGAGTTACCGCGAGAGAGCAGCGGCCCCGGGCTCACTGGCCGATCGTAATTTGTATCATGATATTTCAAATTCCACTGCCCAATTGGTCCCGCCAGGGATATTCCATCCCCCTCCCCCTCCCGTATCAATGAACGCGCCGCGCGCGCGGTGGCGAAATTTTTTTGCAAAATTGGCGCCTATATACACGACAGATTTCATTTGGCGAGCGCTCCTATATGTTTCGCAGGCACCGGAGGAGGCTGCACAATATCGAGGATCCCGCCGGCGCTGCGGCGACGGCTCGCCTCTACAAATGCCATTACCAGCATTGCCAATTTCAGACCAAAGTCGGCTCTCATCTGAAGCGGCACTTTCTCCTGCACACCGGCAAGAAGCCGTACAAGTGTCGCCACTGCGACTACGCCAGCAATAACGTGGTAAGCTACAACTCTTTCTATTTCAATCTCGTGTACCCTCCCATCCCCGATCGTCCTTGGCAAATTGTCCAGACCTGCGCGCGTCCGAACGCTCGAGCTTTCCTCGCGTGCGGAATCGTAGAGATATAGGAGTTTGGCGCGCTTGTCCCTCACAAAACGCCAAGTGATTACAAAGATTCGAAGATTATATCGGGAGACAGGGGAACCAGAGTGTGGATTCGTGAGATCCTTGTAAGAAGATGTCTCGCAATAAATCGTCGGGGATCTTTTTCCGAGCCCGGTGAATAATATCGTCATAAATATGCGCGATCGGTTATTACCGAATGCGAAACTCGACGAGCGCGTGTTTTCGCAAAATTCTCAGACGCGACGCTGAGTGAAGAGCTCGATAAATTGATTGAGAAAGCGAGCCGAGCCAATAAATAAAGCTGTCGTCGGGGGAGGGCGAGCTGAAAAAAGGCGATTGCTCCGCGATGGTGATGAGCAAAATAAAAGTCGGCGCGTCGAAATCGCGACACCGGCTCGAAAAATCTCCCGAGAGGCGAGCACATTCTTCAGCCGGCGAGCTCGTCGCATCGGTCAGAACTTGCTCGCTGCCGACGACGACGACGACGACAGAGAGACTGGCTTCACATAAATCTCGAATCCAGGCGCTGATTAACCTTATCGGAATGCTCTCGGACTCTTTTCGTTAAAAAAAGAAGAAAAACGGGGAGAGACGGGGAGAGAGAGAGGGAGAAAGAGGGGGGATGAGGCAGTTTGCGGACCTACCGCGAAGTAGTAGCCACTGCTCGATTAACCTGGGAGAGCGAAGGAGACGAGCCGCGGAGAGGCAGAGAGATGCTCCTCGCCGACCTGGTAAATACGGCACCATTACACTGTAACGTGTCGTACGCGTGCAAATAGCCGAGGCAGCCTCTCGCGGAGTAACTCTCTCCTCTCCTCTCCGAGCGTGGATCCTCTTCGTCCTCCCGTTGCGCGCCTTCTTCTCTCGTTTCTGGATCAGCGCTGCCATAATGTAGCGGCCCGATGAGCTAACAAGCGTATAAAAGTATCGATAAGATTCGGAACCCGCGCGCTCGCTCACCTTCCTCGCTCTCTCGCAGCGCCGCCGGCCTATTCATTAGCGGGAAATCGTTTTTCAGATTCCATTATTGCCCGGCAATTCGACGGGTAATCGCTTTACGAGTTGACGACGGGACTGGTTTTGCTGCGGCTCCGAGGATAAAAATAATGGGAGCTCGCGACTTTTAATGGCGCCTCTCCGAGTTACATAAATTCGCGAGACTGCCAAGCTAACGGACACTTTCTTGAAGACAGAGTCAGGCGCTCGAATTATGAGTTCATTTGCAAGTGGGCTTTGACAGGATCGTAATGTCTGTGAACGGATGTTCCATCGTTACTGCAATGTATCAATGTTGAAGAGATGATGTCTCGGTATCTTATGATGAAGTCTTTAGCGTATACCCCCCTGTTTAGAGGTTTTCTCCAAACTCATCTACGTGTTATGGAGGCTCAAAAATATAAACGGGTCGAGGTATACACTTTAGGGCCATATTTGACGTTTCGCGGCTTGAGATAGTACAGTAGTTGGCATTTAAGTACTTGGTTATTTCCTCACAGTTTTATCAAAAAGTTCACCTAGGAAACATTCTCTCATAATCCTGAATTCACTTTTCAAATCCCCGCGAGTCACGCAGCAATCAGCGATTGCCTCGCTTTTATTATGATCGAGTGCTCAAGGTAATTTTAACAGTCAAGTATTGAAATTGATATTTGTCGTTGAGTTTTTAAGGTTATGTTCGCGATCGAGTACTCAAGGTGATACTCGTGATCGAGTAATCGGGGTGATTTCTGTAGTCAGTACTCTAGTTGATTTTTGTGAACGAGTATCTGGGGTAATATTCTTCATCGAATACTCAAGGTGGCTTTCGCTATACAGTTTTCGTGGTGATTCGCCCGATCGAGCACTGGGTGGTTTTCGTGATTGAGTACTCGATATGATCTCCATGATCGAGTACTCGACCTGATACTCCTGATAGAGTATTCGGAATGATACTCGTCATCGAGTACTCGAGATGATTTCTGTGCTTGATGACTCTAGGTGATTTCTACGATCGAGTACTTGATGTGATTGTGGTGATCGAGTACTCGACGTGATATGTAAAGACAAACCTCCATACTGCCACAGCCTGATTACAAAGTTCCTTCCTTGGTCGGTGAGGATGCTATTTGATGCTCCGTCAACGCACACGAGTCTTTTCACAAAAGCTTTCGTGATCGTTGACGCAGTCGCTTCTAGCAACGGCGCCGCGATACACAATTTGGACAGCTGTTCCTGCATGGTAAGTATGTATTGGATTTCCGGTCGCGGTTTTGTCTAAGGGCCCGACGATATCGAGGGCTACCTCCTCAAACACGATGCCCGGAGAATCCGTGATAATCATAGGCTGTCTCGTTTTTAGGCGGACAAGCTTTTTTAGCTGACACTCGAGGCACTGCTGGATCCGGCGCTGTAAATCCGCCCTCATGTTCTCGTAGTAGAATTATCTAGGCATCCGGTTGTAAGTTTTAGGCACTCCTCTATGCCCTTCGACAGGAGAAGCGTGCAACTCGTTCAAAGCAGCGTCTCTTTCTCTTTCCGAAAAATAGAAATTTTGCGGCGCTAAT
>JAPYYZ010005784.1:0-22151 GCA_030522705.1 Eretmocerus eremicus | reverse complement strand
GAAGTACCGCCCCGCGCTGTGAAAGTACCTCTTCCGAAAGTGTAGTAATAATCCGACACACTTCCGAAGAGGTACATTCACCGTTCCGCGCTGTCATTTAACAGGACGGGTGTCAATTCACCTCTTCGAGAGAAGTAATTCATGCTGTCGAATCACCGTTCGGGCTGTACTTTGACAGCAAATTTTTTTACTGTGTATGTAAGCGGTTATTGTAGTGTTAATAGGAGTCAGGGTGACCGTAGTGGTCCTGAAAGTAGCAACCGTAGTCCCAGTAGAGATCACAGAGACCGTCATGAGAAACGTTATTGTAGTCATAATGAGGATCTGACTGACTTCACCACGATCACGGCCACGTGTCTCATGACCTTCACGGTTATTATGACTTCTGTTAGGACTACGGTCACCGATTAATTGGCCTTTACGATCACTCTCACCTTCAATGAAGCTAGAGTGATGGCTCAGTCGCCTTCAATAGCCACCCCAGCAAGTTCTCAGCAACTCTGGTGTGTCTCCCATAGCTCTCGAGTAACTCGAGATTTCACAACCTTCCGCGTGAAAAACATTTTACAGGAAATTTTTGGACTTCTTCTTCCCTAGAGTCCACGGGGGATTCACGAGAAATTCCACGGAAAATTCCACGTGGAATTCTCACGCTGATTTTCACTTGGACTCTTGAAACCGGGATGTGTTCTGGATTCTGTCGTCTGATCATGCACGTCTGTTACTACTGAAAACCATACAGTGCCTGTTTCGGCTCAGTCGGAATCGTTGCTGATTTGTGGGTCATGCCAATGTACACTCCTGATGGGGATTTCATTTGTGAAGTCATTTCGATGGTTGGCCTTTTAAAAAACTGCAATCTGAGGTTTGCCCTGGTAGAATCAGATCGTTTGAAATGTCAGGATCCGAATATCAGCATCTCAATCTTATCGTTCGACCGTTCTCACTTGTTACTACTGAGCGTCATTATGATCCTCTTCTCAAATCTTTCTGAGTCAGGGCTGTTGAATGAGCTGTATTCAAATATATATTACTTTGGAAGCTCCAAAAAGAATCTCTCATATCCAAAATATAGCGTAGAACATAATCAAAACGGAAAATCTTATCTGAGATGAAAGGCATGGCCTGAAGTGAAAAACGCCTGTCACGTAGGTTTTGAATTTACGCCCAAACTATTTATCTCATGAGGACTCGACTCGAGAGAAAGCAAGCCTCGCACAAAATGGCTATACGATATTGTAAGCCCCTATCAAAGCTTCTGGAAGCTCATTCATTGGGACGCTTCCGCTCACAGAATTCGACTGAACATTTTTGCGTCAACTTATGATTATACATTCGTCGTATATCGTCACGGATAGTGTTCAATCAGGTTGCGTGCGCGAGAAAACCATCCCTTCGTCATCCTTGCAACATTCTACAATTTCCTGTTACTAAAATTCCTCCGGAATGATACTCCTGACTATCTGAGACCTTCTGTACGAAGTCTAAAAAATTTCATAGGTTTCCTCCTATGCTCCGTATCTCAATGTAGAGAGTACATCTTGTTCCGATACTTCCTCGTGGTGGACATCTTCAATTTTCCATGGAATTCGGTTTTTGACCTCATTTGTTAAAAAGCGCAAACTGGGTATTTTATTTGATCTCGGATTTGATCATGGCCCTGGAGGTCAGTGGCGTATGACCGACAATGCACCGAAAGTACCCCCATATCTTCTCAAGTCGTGCGCTCAGTTGCTCCTCCGAATGTGTCCTTCCTAAAATTTTCGGGTCCAATCAGGACATAATCATCACGGATTGAGGTGAGCCGCGTTGTACAGACGAGTCTGGCCCGACACAGGGAACCGTGGAAGACGAAATCCTCGAGCTCTGTTCTAGCTAGACAGGGGAAGCGGACATATACAGCGAGAGTCGTTATTCCAAGTTTTGGGCAGATATTACCAGTTAACATGTAAATAAAAAGCTTCAGACATTTTCGTTGACCCTAAGCTTGGTCTAGCAATCGTCTCTATTGGAAGATTGCAAACAACTTTTTGGAAATAAATTTGTTGAAAGTAATACGGGTGGTGCAGATTCGCAAAGGCAATCTTCATCTTACATTCGACCAATTCATTGCCGTGATATATCTCGTGTATTCCGTATAATTCAACAACTTGTATCACTGTATAACTAATAATTATCATCACAGTGAACGAAGACACAATAAACATAGACGATAAGACTCGAACAAAAGTCTCGCCACAACCAATGCCATCGCTATCACAACGCCCCACCACCGCAGTCAGAGCAGCTCGTACTGCCGTCTCATTAATCCTCGCTCCTGCCAGCGAGCGTCGAAGCATCGCAGTGTCTCAAATCCAAACCAAGCCCCGGCTCCAGAAAGAGCTCGGCTCGTCCATTGTGCGGGTGCGCGACACTCGTAATTCAAAATCATATCGGCTGCCTCTGCCCAGAGCCGTTCCTCCCGCCCTTATAATTCATGCTGCCGAAATAACTCTGGCCGCCTCGTATAGAGAGCGAAAGACGGGGCTGGAGAGCAAAACGAGACGCAGAGAAAGGGGGTCAGTTCCAGCGCAGCGGATTCCTATCGGCTTTCAATAATTTCCGCGGCGCGATTGCAGCTTCCGCCTTTGGGTGTGCGCGCAGCGGCCGACGCTAATCGCTCGAGACGCGACGTCCGAGGGCTTTAATTGGTCGTTTGGACCACGCGTACGTGCTGGCCGGACGAGAGAAGCCGAGGATACCGCGCTATAGGGTCGGAGATACGTGCCTCGGAAGAGTAGCGTGCGTAGCTCACGTGTCCTCCGTTAGAGCTGCCGCCGAGGTAGGAATTAGTTTTGGGTAAGGTGGAGAGCCGAGCGAGCTTGCGGCGCTGCTTTCCCGCCCGAGCTCTCGCTCGCTCGCTCCCGTTCGGCTGAGTGCGCGCTGGTAGACCAGTAATTTCGAGCCGGGAAACTTTCGGCCCTAGCACGTAGAAACGAGCGGAGTTTCAAATTTTTTCCTCCCTCTCTGCCCCTCTCTCATCCCCTTTTTCTCTTCCACTCTTTTTCGGCGCTTTTTTCCACGCCAGCGCTATTTGCGGTGGATCGCTCGACGATGAACTTGGAACGAGTAACGCATTCCGCTCACTGATTTCCAGGATTATCATTTGGGTCAATCCGATCCTGGAAGCGGGTTTCGCAATTACAGGTAATTAGCGGGTCTCGCTGTGAGTGAGATTGTTGTGCCTGATCCAGCTTGGATTGCAATGGGTGTCGACAATGACGGGTTCGTGATATTGGGTTCATTTTCAATCAGCTTCCTCTTCATCCGTGCGCAGTACACCGCATTCCCTCTGATCATGAGATTGTAATTTAAAAGGGACTAAACGAGACTGACCATCCGGGTTTGATTTCGAGTGGAATTTACAAAATTCATTTCGTTAAATTACTCTCTGCGTAATTAGTCGAGTACCTTCGTAATGATTGAACAGCTGTTTAATTATAACCAACATGTTCCAATAAAAATACCACGGATTGGTAGAAAAGATGCTTCTGAGAATCACTAATTGGCCTTTTGTTGTGACATTTCTACGAACTCATCAATGGACAAATCGAAACAAAGGATCAAATTTCGGTTCTAATTACCAGTCATATTGTCACGAGTTTGCACTGAAATCCAGGACGAGGCGAGTCAATAATCTCATCAATAGGAGCAAATGAATACTCTTAAAGGCGCTTTCAAGAGCCAATCAAAAAATTCTATTCCCGAATAAAATGTACAACACCACAAAAGGGCGACTCTCACCGTAGAAGCGAAAATTCGCCGGCTAGCGCTGGCACAAAGGTTTATCTTCAGCGAACACCATCAGCGCGCGTCAAAATTCAATCTCCGCCATCCGAGTCTATACAAAATCAAGGCCCGCTCGTATTACCAATAATTCACTCGACGCCGTCCTCACTCACCGACCATCCCAAAAGAAAACCGGAGAACCCCATTGTGTATACTACCACGTATCAGCAACACCGAATATCGACGCTCGGCCACGAATTTTTCGGACCTCCTCGAGTTCCAGTTACGTATCCACGAAGCATCGAATTTCCCACCCACTCGATGGCTTTCTAGGCCCTGTACGCACCGAAACTACACGAAACTACGCCGCGCTACTCGTCGAGCCTGAAATCTCTGGGGCACTTCACAAGGGGGTCGAGTAGCTCCAGAGCCGCTGGAAACGCGGGAGGCATCGCGTACACCCGTGCGAGCCCCGGTAATCGCATTTCGCTCGCTCGGTACACCGCACCACGACCACCGACGCCCGTCGCCTGCCTCGGGCGAGAATCTCTGCAGGGCCGCTTCGCAGCTCTCTCTCTCTCTCTCTCTCTCTCTCTCTCTCTCTCTCTCTCTCTCGACAAAGGGTTCGTTTGGAGGCAGCTGCAAGCTCGCGCGCCTCGCGATATCTGGGAGGGGGGATCTTTTTAGATCCACGATAGCGGCCCCGATCGAGCAATGGAGTGGTGCATGCAGTAATTACGAGATTGAGCACGCGCCGAGTGTTGCGGGAGATCGAGTTGCGCGGTAGCTAGATCCGGAGCGGATGATCGAGAGCGCGAGAGGCGAGGTAGCGTGTCGGAGCGACGAGATGAGGCGCGCTCGCGAATTCGGGTGATGGAGCTTGCGCCGCTGTTTGATTTATACGAGAAGCAGAGGAGAGAGGGAATCGGCTTTCGAAGCGGGAGAGTAGTTTTTGGTGTCGCGCTAATTTGGCTGTTTCTGGGCGGGCGGTGACCCACGGTATTGCGATGCGACTGGATTGACGAGGCGATGGCCTAGAATCGTGAATCGGAGTTCAGCTCCGGTGCTCTAGATCATAGCGCCAGCGCAAAACTGAAGGGGCTTGTGGAACTTCGCGTGAGAAATGATGTGATGAATGAGAGAACTTGAGATCCCCACCCGAACCTGAAATAAGATGAAAAACCATGTCAAATTCGCAGAAATCAATGAAGGTACACTGTAAGAAGTCATGGCAATTCTCACAATGCTGAGCACTGGAAGTAATGGGACCTGCGCTGAGCACGTCACTAATACAGTCCTAGACGGTCGAGGTATAGCGCTGAGCGTGTCACTCCCCATGTGCAGCGCTGTATACTGCAAACGCCAGTTCCACGCTGGTTTATTATCCACTCGCTCAGTGGCGTAACATGACAGTGCTTAACACTTTGAAATCTCTAGGATTTCTTACAATCTACTTTTTCGATCTAGTCAGAATAGTATACTTTTCAACGAATTCACCCTCACATCAAGCAGTAACGGATACGAGATTTTTTTTTCAAGATTGATGCTTCTGATTCAGTGGCAAATTATGTTTTGGCTCGAAAAATGTCGAGTATCTTATTCACACGGTGTGAAAATTGATAAAAAAAGCCAAAATTAAAGAAAGTTTTTTTGCGGTTTATTGCTTTTTTTTCAAATATGGAATCATGTGAAGAAAAATCTCTACGGTCTTTCATTCCACAGACACTCGAGTATTTACTGGAATTTCTTAGATTTTTTGAATTGATGGATTCTAAGTAATTCTCAGGAATATCGCAAGAATTGGCAATTTTCGATGTCGTCTATTGACGATATCTGAAGTGAGGGACATAAGATTGCGAATCTAACCAAATGGAAGCTTTTGAATTATTCAAAATGCGCTCATGTTATGTAGCGTCTACTCTTCATTGATCGTCGAGCATGCCAAGTTTGAAATTTCTAAAGCACTCCTAAAATTTATGATAAGCACAGCCAACTCTCCTTTCTGTAACCAACCTCTGCCAATCTACCCGTAACGAACTGCCACATTATTCATCCACGTGTGCGTAATTTGTTCGCCTTTGAGAACTTTTCAAAGCTGATGGTGTAGCCGAAATTCAAAGAAAGTATCATACGGTCTACGTCGTCAAAGAGAATCTTCACATTATAAAATACCACATTACAGTTTCCTGGTAACATTGATGCTCGAAAAACTCTGGGCCGATTCTACCGAGATAAAATTGTGGTGGGTGCCTATCAGAGTAGTACTTATGCCTCCATGTTACGCCATCATAGTTGAACGAGAAACTCAAAATAGTATTTCTTAGACTGATTTCTCTGAGAAAAAACACATGACGACGATTACTCCGCGCCCAACGGTTTTCCGTAGTTGAAAAGTTTAAGTACGCCAACTGCAAGCTCTTTCCAAACGGCTTGTAAAGAAACGCCATTCATGCCGCGTTTTGGCTCATAATGAGCGCTCGAGCATAGACACAGCTCGTACTAAAGAGAGAGCGCAGCCAATCGAGCCTGGAGCAGTGCGCGTTTCACCCCGAGCAAGCAGTAACACTCGCCCATCGTCGAGTTTGCGAGCTTTCGGAGGAGAGAAAAGTGGCGATGAAAGTCAAATTAATCCGAGGAAAGCGGGGGCGCTCATAATGAGCCCATTGAAGGTGAAAAGCAGGCCCATGAGCCGCTTCGAGCATCAACTTTTGTGCTGGACCGCGAGAACGCGTGCACATCACGAGGCTCGAATAGAGCTTGCATGCGAGCAAAAGAAAGGGAGAGATGAGCAAAATATGAAAGCTCTTGGTCGCCACTTTCATCTCTCTGTGCTTGCTCTAACTCGTGGTGGCCTTGCAAAAAAGTCGCGAGTTGCATCGCAGTGGCGAATAACGTATTATGCCCAGAGCCTAAGCTGGTGTTACTGGGAAGATCTGACAGGAGCGTGTTCGGGACGGAGTGCATCATTAATGCGGCGAGATTGAAGCTCAGCTGTGAAACATCTACCAGCTCAACGCCATTAGAGGCTGTATTTGTAAGAGCTGGTTCAAATTTCTTGGCTGATTTATTTCCACTCCCTTCTTCTTTTTTTCATGCAAAGGGACGCATTCGGATTCTTGAACACGACGTATCAAATTCATGTAATATTGCGATACCCAAATGATGAATGAGATATCCCGTTTACCTTTGCAAGGCTCGTTGAAACGTTCTGCCAATTGGAATCAATATAATGGATGACTGAGCTTGGACACCAACAATCAGCTCGAATTTAGACATTTTATTCGATATAACCTCAGGATGATGAGATGCAATTCACATAAAAGTGATTTCAAGCTGTGGTAACTGTCGTCTCAATCCGATAAATACCCCATTGGTCTAAAAAGTTGAACGAAATTCTGACGTTTTAAAGAAAAATGGACAGCAAATTTGATTTCTGCGTCAAAATATACTTTGGAAAATCATGTTTTTTCAACAGGACATTCCAACCTTGAACTCTTGGTCCTTAGTGTCAGTTTCCCATGACTTGAAGAACTCAATCGCGTACTATTAAAAAAGACGAAAATTTTCATAAGAGATTCTTCTCTGTAAGTACCAAGGAGCGTTGAATCAGCATCGTGAAGTGCATAGAATAGTTTATAAATAAAGTTTATATACATAGTTTGGCAAAGTATTATAGAATCCCTTCGTGTTCTAAAGATGAAAAAATACGTATGAATATCTCAATAATAGTAAGAGATGGCTTTTGTATCCCATTTACATCCAAACAAGCTACGTCACTAATCTAAAGTCCATAGGCAGTTCACAAAGGATCCATGTCGGGCAGAGAAGAATAGAAGAGAGACAGGAAGAGGATGAAAGCATAGATCGAGTCAGCCCGGGCCTTCAGATGAAGGAAACGGCAGGAACTAGGACATTCGAGGTCCGTAAAGGCTTGTGCAAGCTCATTTGGAGGTCTCTCCTGAGAATGCTTGCAGCATAGACATGGGGTAGATGGGCGCATTGTTGCTGGTCTGCTTCGTTTCGAGTTTCGTTTCATGGCTCCAGAACGAACGATTCTAAAGATGCGTCAAAAAATTCATGATATCTAAGAGTATCTGAATTATTCACTTAATCAATTATCTTCTAGAATATGAAAAGGCATGGTGAGCCTCGTGGTGAGCAATTTAGGTCGAGCTATTACGTGCCCAATTGAGGCAGAAGTGATTTATAAAACTGTTCGGGAGATGTTTTCATAAAAAATTCATCTATATTAGGTAGAGGTAAAGTTGGTTTAGAGCTATCGAATATCTTCTAATTTATAAAACGTGATGGTCTTATGATTATAAAACTGTTTGAGGGATCTAACCAACCAGATGTGGAAGGACTTGATCTACATATAGTATTGGAACTTTTCAAGGTGCGATTATTCCCCTGAAACGGAAATATATCTTGGAGTTGAGACAGTCTTCAAAGGTCAATCAAAAACTCCCATACAAGATGCTCAATCTGATCAAGTGTTCGATGATACTCTGCTAAGCCGTAGCTGCAACAGCCCACCGGATCTAGAGCTTAAACATCTTGCACACGTGTCGATCAATAAATCATAGCCCCTTTCAGCTATGTCGCAGCCGTGCATGTTACGGCAATGAAGTTTTCCCCAAACTCGAGCACTTTTTGCTTTCTCAAAGAGAAAGTTTTGTGATCGTTTTTTATGAATCTCTGATTTTTCAACTCTATTTTCATTTTTTTCGCTATAATAACTATCCAAATATCAATTATCAATACGTTGACTCATTCTACTCGACGAGAATTTTCGATTGGTATCTTTTATTTTTTTACTAAACCCACTCCAAACTCTCCATGATTCATTCTATACAACAGTGTCTCCGTGTCTGTGCACTTTTTGCTCTGTGAGTTTTTCGTAACTCTTCACTTCCTCTCCAATTTAACAGATTTTGGAATTTTGACTTCAAATTTGGCACACGTTTTCAATCTATAGATTTCAGTACATCTATCAATCTCTGCTTCTTAATCTTCAGCGGTATTGATTTCTCAAACTTTTCAACATGCCCTATTTTAGACGACTCTTTTATCCATGAATCATCGATTTATTCCTCTCTTCTTTTGATTTCCACCTTACTAACTGTCTCAGTCCATATCTTGTCCATATAATTTTATTCTACTCAACGAAATCTCTTGTTTGATTTTCTTTAATTTTTCCACAGAGTTCCCATTAACTCTCCAGAATTTAATGAACTTTCAGCTATACAATTTTCACGAATTCAAGTCCAGTTTTTCTTACTTCACATGGTACACGATAACTCAAATACGTTTCAACTTTTCCACTTGAAATTATACACACATGTCCTGAACCATCGCCCGATGAGGTGATTAGATTTTGTTGTCTCAATATTGAACCAAAATGGAATTACAAATTTTTCAGTGCTCTCCAGATTCAATCTCTACTTATTTCCAAATAAAACCTCTTTTTCTGCACTCTTGAATCTATCACTCAAAAATTTTGGGGAAATTATCTATGGACTATTTTTTCACGCTCTATCGATTGATCATCCCAGAATTTTTATTTCACTCAATGCAGTTCCTCTCTCTGCCCTTTTATCCTCATCGCTTGTGCAAAGAATCCTTTTTCGAGAAGTTCTCTATGTTTCGTAGGATCCCATGTCCCCTCTACTTATCAAATCTTTTGCACATAAAGTTATCCTATTTTATCCCATGAGGGTCCATGGCATCTTGGGCGATTCTGTGCCATCACATAGGAGCCTATGGGAACATGTACTTTATTTGCAGTTTACAAAGATTCTTCTTCTTGGTCTAAGATAACTAAGTTCATTATCTAAGAAGAATTTTTTTTCGGAATTCTTTCGTCAATTTTCCTCACTTATCGTTTACTGAGGCCTGCTGAAAGATAATACTTGGAATCTTGTGAAATCTCTCTGGGGTGTGTTCCATCGGATTCCATAGTATTCTACGGGAACCGATGGAATCCCACGCTATCCGTTGGGATGAGATCTTGGAATTTCATGCGATTCAATGGAATTCATTTGACTTTATGGAGTAATATGGAATACCACGGGAATCCATCTGACTTCATGGGGTGCTCGCTCAGCATGACTTGGTGGCATAATATGGGATCCTATAGGATTACATGGGACCTGATGGGATCACCCAGGAATAGACACAGATGGGATTCTATGTGACTTCACATGAAGCCTTAGGATCCCAAGAAATTTCTTTCAGCAGGGGATTCCCTTTGGGAACAAGATTTGCTAGTTGCAATCGCTTTGAGAAAGCATTGTTGGAGTTTCGCGAGCTTCGCGAAAGTTTGAAGGATCTCTCGAGGAAGGAGCGGGGCGCGATGACCTGTGCATTTCTCCTCTATGTCATACGAGTGACATATTCAAATTCTGTGGACCGAAAATCGGCAATCGAGTCATGTCATAGGCCCTGCTCCTCCTTGCGAGGCTCTCTTGCACTTCGAGTATCGACAGTTAGCCACGGTCCGGCGTGCAGCGAGCATATGTGCTGCTCGCGTTGCAATTTTCGCATCGACGCTGATACCCGACCCGCGATCGCGATACTCCCCTAATCTTTAATTCAATTCCCGCTTCGCACCCACATTTGCGTGTATTCTTTAGCCCACTTAGAGCACACAGCTTTAAAGAATATAGTTTCGTAATTGCAGTGAAGATCACGAGTGTTCATTTTGAACATACAACGCTTTCTAATAGAACCCCTGGAGGCACCTTGTTCCCCCTTAATAACATGGGATAATCCGTCTGAAACGGGATAATGAGTCTTAGAGACCCGATACAAGCCAAGCCTACTGAAATATCCGAAGAAATCATTTTCTACGCAAAATTTCATGCTGAATCCAAATCCGCTCTCAGATTCGCAGTAAATTGCGTCCCGAGTACTCTGAATTTCAATTTTCAATTATTCCAAGTACTTGCGGTAATTGCTAATTACCTAACTTACGCATGATTTTCTGATCTTGTAACCTAGCGCAATCGGTAGCTGATGACATTCCCTTTCAAATGGCTCCTTACAGAAGTTGATTTGGTGCATTTACGTCGAAGATAGAGCTAATTCGTGTAATGAGAAAAAATTAGCTCGGTTTGAAGTATCAGATGGCAGTTTGGAGTATCAGGTACAGAGTCAGGTAATCATCTTTGAATCTGACATGTTTCTCCATCTTCCTTAAAATAGCACTATCTTCAACATAACTGCACCAAATCGACTTCTGTAAGGGGTCATTTGAAGGAAAATTCCATCAGCTATCGATGCGTTAGACTATATGATCCCAAAATCATGCGCAAGTGAGGTATTTAGCAATTACCGCAAGTATTTGAAATAATTGAAAATTCCAATTTACAGTACTTGGAATGCAATTTACTGCAAATCTAACGTCGGGTTCGGATTCAGCGTCAATGTTTGCGTGGGAGACAATTTCTTTGGATATCCCAGTAGTTTACTTGGCTTGTAACGGGTCTCTAAGACTCATTGTCCCGTTTTAGACGGATTATCACATGTTATTAAGGGGTAACAAGGTGCCTCCAGGGGTACTATTAGGAAACCTTCAAAAATCCCAGAAAGATTTATAAATTATTTTTTCGGCATATGAAAGAGATTTAGGGTCCGTCCATAACGATAAGAAAAGTTTGGGAAATAACGGCTACCCTATAAATATACAGGTATGTTTGACCTGTGTAGTCGGGTACTCAAGTTATTCCCAAATTTTTCAAATACTACTTCGATTTCGATCAAATGAAGAGAAGACGAAACCAAGCTAGACAATAACAAATGTTCGTCAACTTATATTTTGACCCAAATCGAAAAACTGCTTGATAAACTTTTGGAAAACTTTTGGAGCCTTTCGGACTTGCGAGGCTCCGATTTTGTCGACTCTTAGCATGCACCTAATAAGATTTGTGTGGCAAAATCCCCCTCCCCCTACAATCCTAGTTCACTCTCTAATCTACCTCCAAAATCTCGCAGATGCGGGATCACAGATGTCATGCCGCGCTTTCATCTCATGCTTACACAATTAAATTAAGAGCAAATGAGTTGGTTAGGCCAACTCGGGAAAATGTGTGTTTCTTTCAGAGCACAATTATCGGTCTGTACAGCTTCTGACCTCTTCGAAACTGAAAGACGAAAGATTTCTCAGAAAGATTTCATTATGAGTAGATATACCTATTATGTTCATACTACGAAGATGTCAAGTGAACCAGATCCCCGACTCTGTTGGTGAAGTTTGCATGTTGCCTCACGTCAACTTACTCATAACCCGTGCTATAGCTCATTAAATCTAACTGTATCGATTCAAAAAGGTTGGTGCGGAAATAAGAAAGAACGTGATTGTTCTATATCATCTGAACGTAAAGAATCAAGAACAAGGTATCCAGCCCCCCCCCCTTCAACAAGGAATAATACTATAAGATCAACCATATCGCCGTTAGAACTACGTCCAAGGACAATAGTGTTCAAACTCGGTCAGTCAAAAGGAACTCTTCTTGGAGAAAAGCTGAGAAATCGAGCGAATGAATGAACCAGCATGGTCGAAATATTCCTCGCATCTCCTTTCATCCAGCTCGCCGCCATCTGCATTATCTCTCCTTCTCGCCGCCTCGGCCGTGGCAGCATCAATTCGAGCAGCGTCGCAAGCTCCCTGCTTGCATTTACATGGGCAGAGCTTGCGTCTCGCTCGCAAAGCCCGCCACAGAATTCGGTTTCTCTCTCTCTCTCTCTCTTTATCCCAACGACTTGACTCCGGGGACTGCGGGCCAGCGCAGCCAAGGCAGAGCTTGCGCTCTGGATCGAAGGCGCGACCGCGGAAGCTCATCCCGCTGCGGGCTCGGATTCGCCCGGGAGAGAGAGAGAGCTTTGCAGCCTCCGCGCGCCGTCGCTCTCGAGTATTTTCTCGCTCGCTCGGGGAAGGGCGTCTCGCCGACACGTGTGCGCTATTAAACGGCGCTACATACCGGCCTGGAGCTCGGGCTGCTGCTGCTGCTGCACCTATCCCTCGTAAAATTTAGCCCTCGCGGCGCAAAGTTTCGCCCGTGCATGGGGCGGGAGCGATGCAAGCGGTATATACCGGAGCAAAGAGCGCCGGCTAAATCTCGGCTTGACTGTGGTGGGGGTGTGCGAAGGCTTGGGATTTTTGGGGTCGCGATCGTTGCTGCTTCTGCTGCTGCCGCTGTATGAGTGGCGGGAGGGTTGTAAAAGGTGTCGGGGGATACGACTGCGAGCTATTGGAAACCGTGCCGAGTGCTGACAAAGTTGTCGGATGAAGCTTCGAGAGCGCCAAAGCGACGATGGCTTTCGTCTGCGGCAGTCGCGTTACTGCACTTTAATGCCATGGCAAAGCTTGTTTATTACTCTTCACCGATGCTGTTTGTACAAATTTTCTCTAGCGCGCCTTGACTATGATCGCGGTTGAGATTATTGTAGCTTTAAGGTGGTTTGAGCGGTATTTTTCCTAACAATAGAAATCGCTGAAATTTTGCATACTGGTAAATTTTATGGGTTTGAAGAACATATCAGAATTTCAGGAGGATCTTTCACCTAGATTCCGAGATATTAATCCTCAAAGTTTTAACAATTTACACGAAAAAGATAGGGATTTAGATCTTCGCCTTAAATATCACAAAAACACTACAATAGAAAAATCTGAAAAAATTCGTAGTGATAGCTCATTATGGGAGGAGAATCTCTGTGAAACTGCGTGAAGATCGTCAATCTGGTTTTGGAGATATCTCATTTAACAATAATCGCATCAATAAATAAACGGAGTAAAAATTTTAAAGATTAATTACTCCTGAAGTTAATGGTCTTGAGAGCATTCATGTGAAGTTCCATCAAGATTGGTGGTTTTATTCAAGGGATATTCAATTTCTGAAATACTTTTTGGTGTCTGCCTCTCTCACGTTCAGCTATCTGCCTCTCTCTTACCGCGTGAACCACTTTAAGAGCTTCAGAATCGTGACTTTTCTGCCGCGGATAGGAGAAATTTGATATTTGCGTGAAAAACAAAGAAACAACGTTCATTGCTAATTGTGTGGTAATTGCGTGCAGTAATTGCAGAGGAAAAAATACGATCACGTGCGAATGACAGGGGAGGCTGATGAATCGATTTTATCTGTCAAAATATATCATCCATGAGCACTATTGGATCGCAGTATCTCAACATCATACGAAAGTTGGCCGATGTATCTCTATTTTTATTTCTCCCTAAAAAAATAGACTGCTAACAGGATACACGAAATAAATGGATTGGAAGCACCATCGAGCGCTCAGATTCGCTCTAGGAGAAACTATACCATCAAATAGAGTTTCAAAATTTCATTCGAAGTGCGTAACTCCCTCGTGCGCCAACCGCAAAGTTGCCTCCCCCACCAGGAGAGAGTTCTGAAAAAGAGAATGTATTGACGAGCGATTGCTGTCGGCAGAGGATATGATTGGAACTCGGTACCTGACATACAGGGTTGAGCGTACATCCAGAAAACACCGCAATGAAAATCTCATCAGATGGGAAATTTTTTAACAACCTTCGAGATTGATTTTGCTGCTCCCAAACATTTTGAAATAACACAGATTCTGATGCTCGTCAACCACTTTTCATAAGGATGAAACATTCAAAATGACTCGTGCAGATGTGTAATATCAACACTCGAGTAAACTCCTAAGATTGAGGCTGACCCAATTCTGAGTTTTTATCTAGAGTCAAATTAAGGACTGGCATCTCACGTGATAGTAGCCAACGTATGTCTCGATGGTTATCTCGCGAGGAGCCTCCTGTATTCGTCTTGCAATATCGTAAAAAGATGCAAAATTCCGCGCCGCGTACAAGATGTTGGCCGTTCTTCTTCGGAAATTTAACAAGCCGATGATCAAACACACTTTGGCTCGAGCAAGTCGCGCTACAAGATGTTAAGATAAATATCTTGACGGGACTAAAATATCCAATATCTCAAAGATAAACTTGCGCTTTAGCGCGAGTTGGCTCGTAAATTTTCACCTGAGACTGCGGACAAAGAGGCGGGGGTGCTTCGACGCTCACCCGATCGGAGCCCCGGCGCGCGGCGTGGCGCCAGGGCGAGCATAGCCGCGCCCGAGCGCATCGATCAGCTGCAGCAGCAGACCTACTAGATTACATCGCTTCTGCTCCTGAACGACTTGCGTTTCTTTGAGCCAACAGCTGAGGCTACGAAGCCTGAGGAGAAGCTTGACACTCCTCCGCTCGTCGGGGATTCGCTTAATCGAATACGCTTGAGATAAATGCTGCGCTAACGTTTCACAATTTACCCCCGAAAGGCTCCGATCCGTTTCTCAGAGATAACGTGCAAATGCTGAATCGCTCATCTTTCCCCATTCATTCCATCATTCCAAGTTACGGTTTTGAGTGGCGGAGGGCCAGCAATATAAGGATCGTCATCGATTAGAACGAGCAAATTGAGATCGTTCTATGAGAAGTTCAAATGTAGATTATGCAGACATGGGATCTGCCAAGCCTGAGAGACTCGGCGATTAATAGTTCTTAGAATCAAGTTGAAATTCATTCGCTAAAATAGAATCTGTACAGAAATTTGCCGCAAATGATGAGTACCTTATTTGACCTTACACTCTGTAGAGCCTGAACTATAACTACTGCTTGCTTCAGAAACTGTTCAGACTGTCGGCTGGACTATTACTTGCAAGATCTGGGTCGATATGCACTAATAGTTTGCGAGAATCGCCCCAAACAGCTTGTGTTACCACGAAGGAATCAAATTTCAGGATTTTAAGGACAATATCCTTTTGATATAGGACCTAGAATTTTTTGTTCAACTAGCCTCCTTATGCATCAATTCTGAGAGGATCATCTTGAAATTCTAATTTCAAAACAAACCTGTACCTAACCCTTAGACCAATCCGGACGAGTTGTTACGCAAAGTCCATTGGATTTAAGAAATCTGCAGATTTTATTCAGAGATTTAAACGATAATACCGAGTGAAGTTCTTCTAGAGTGTGAGAATGTAGAAAATAATAATGAAGCAGATACATTCCTCATATGAGAAACCCAGGTATGAAAGTCGTCGCACAACCATTTCATGACCTGATTACAAGCTTCAGTAATTTTCTACGAGAAACTTGGTTGGAAAGTTATCAATGAAATTGATCGTTCTTGAACAGTTTCCGTGTTTCCGAGGGGTTTTGATTCTTTTTTGAAAGCGATACAGAAATAAAGGAATCGCCCTACGTGGGGTTTGAACCCACGCCTCCGGTATTCTAGATCGGCACGCTATCAGGGCCGGCCCTAGCTACCTTGACGCCCTTGGGCGAAATTGCTCCTGACGCCAAAATTCAAAATATCATCCGGAAGTAATTATTGAGACGGAAGAATCAGTATGTCAACTTTATATTCTTATTGGATGGTGTCGTCTGGATAGAGTGCCGTTTGGATAGAACTTGAAAAAACAGGCACCGAGAAGTAAAATTGAGAACTTATATTATTGTATTGTAAGGTTTAGACACTTATTACATATCATATAAGTAATACATCCATTAAATTCGGCTTTGCGAGCTCTTTTCTCAGCGAGATCCTGGATCATCTCATTTATCCCCTATCCTATTGGGCAAAAGTCGATCTCGAAAAGTCGACGCGTTCGTTCCAACTCGACTCGAACATCAGCTGATCCCGTTCGTGTGCCTATCTCGCAGATTCGCAAGAGTGTGTTACGCTCGTGCGTCGTCTTCGTGATGGTGTCGAGATCGCAAGGAGCTCCTCTAGCGGCGGCGCATCGGAAGCCGTTCCACGGGCATTCTGCCGTTTTCGCGCGGTCGGTAAGGCGCGGAAATTCAAAAAGTGCCTCAGGCGAACGGAGCGCGCTCGTTGCGAGGTTTTTTCGTGAGTCTCAAAATTGAGACACCTGCTATC
Organism: Eretmocerus eremicus; assembly: GCA_030522705.1. Lineage (NCBI taxonomy): Eukaryota > Metazoa > Arthropoda > Insecta > Hymenoptera > Aphelinidae > Eretmocerus > Eretmocerus eremicus. The sequence goes on along the minus strand of JAPYYZ010005784.1, from coordinate 5,466 downwards.
GAGATAATGCTTGCGCGTCGATTCTACGAATCTGTCAGCATGGCGCAAGGACCCAAGCATCGCAGGCGCGCGGAGCGCGCTCGTCACAAGGTTTTCTCGTGAATCCCAAAATTGAGATGCCCGTTGTAAGAATAACACATCCGCGCGCTCGCGAGCGTTAAGATCCTAGTCCTAATATAATTCTCCAGCTTCGAGATATCGATATACTGCATTTTGTCCCACTCTGTTTTCGATATGAATGAGATCGTGCATATGTATTTTTCGAGAGATGCCTCATGTGTTATCGCATAGAGGTATTGCAGATACCTGCGCAATCGACAGCTGTATTGAACTCTATGAGGGGTTATTTACATTCACATTTTGTACACATGCGCACGCCGTGGCGCGCATTATTAAGTTTAGTATCAAATAAGTTTGCAACCGCACTCTCTATTGATAGTGTAGCTGAGCTTGAGAGCTTTTCTTGGTGCATAGTAGGTCTCAAATATGTTTTAATCAGTTCCAGCTGGCAGGAACTTCACTCGCCACTAGCCACAGTGACTGGTATGCGTTACAGTGAGAGGAGTACGCAAAGTGATCTCAACTTTACAGTACAAATCTTGAATATTATGCTTCCTAATAGAATTCAAGGTGGTGAGTGGAGTTACCTTCTTTCTTTTATAACTGGCAATGAACAATCTGAAACTGATGAAATTATTACAGAGGAGATTACCTCGAATATCTGATTCTGTATTGATTGTCAGTTCTAATTCTAATTGAATACAAAATTTACGGAGATCTTTTGTTGGCAAATTATTGACATCAAATAGGACCCACCAGAATTGAGAGGACTCGCCCATCTGTTCAAATCTATCTTTGATTGGCATCAAGGCTGTACCCAGAAAGGTATTGGAAAATTCTGTTTCTAGCACTTTTTCCCGGGTTCTACCCTTTTGAACTCGATCAGCCGCGCCAGCTTGTGCTTTCACTTTTTTTAATTCTTTTAACAGGCTTTAGTTCAGGTCCAAAGACCTATTGTTCTGCCAAATATGTAGTCATTCGTATATAAGAAGGTCTCAGGCGATGACTCCAGTGAGCTTCGATCTCTCCCGTCTCGAAACTCAATTTTGAAAGAGGCTGATATCCTTGATTTTAACATTCGATAGAGCAATCGGTTGATGGACCAGTCTGCAAAACTGTCAATAGAGCAAAAGTCTTGTTTTCCTTTAATACAAAGATTGATTCGAAATTAATTGATGTCTGTGCTATGATTATAATTTTGCAGTCTCCGTTACAATTTAGACCTAGACAATCTGTAGGGGGCAATTTCACTTGCTCTTCTCGGGACTCGAACCCACGACCCTTGCGAGTCTGTTATTGGAAGTCCAGGCCTTTATCCACTGCGTCATTCAATGCTCACGTCAATGGCATGTGGGAATAGCAGTTGATTAAAATTACCTCGGAATTGTCTGAGAAAACGCAATTTATACCTTGATAAGATGGGTATATAGTACATGGGATCAAGAAACCGAAGGAGAGCACTCCCATGCCATTCCATCATTCTGATATTCAAGCATATTTTCTCGTGCTTTTGTCAAGTCACTGTAAATTTGAAATTGACTTGATTTGATAGTCATGCTGGTTGGGGAGTAGAAACTAAATGAATGGTTTCACCAAAAGTGGGATTTTTGCACGAGCCTCCGCGACTTTTAATCGGTGGGGATAAGATTTTCTAGGGTGTATATGCCTCTATTTTTCATATTGAATAATCAGGGGTCAAAATGTCAATTCCCTCTCCTGTCCAGAACACAAAAACGGTTGTAAGAACCACTACAAAATTCGGTCTCGGCAAAAACCGGCTCAAAAATCGCTTTTTGTCGTAAAATCGCTATAATTGGCTACATGCATTTTTTTGACCCCCTAAACAAAAGGAATGGCAAATTAGAGCAAATTCAGCGAAATAAGGTGCAATTTGCTCTAATTTGCCATACCATTTGTTTAGGGGGTCAAAAAATGCATGTAGCCAATTCGGCTGCCAGACGTCCAAATGAGACATTTTTAGGCTCATTTTGAAGCCATCTTCATCAACTATTTGATAAGACCATATTCGATAACTACTTCAATTTTGGGTGATAGCTGACGAGACTCTTTTGATTGTACCAGAGTTACCACGACCTAGGCAAAAACAGGGGATGTTATTCATTTTTGCAACCTCAGACTTTTAAGAAGTGGAAATATCCCAAAATAACGACGATTTTGTCAAGACGATGTCATTTGCAAATGGAGTATTCGGCTCTCGCTCGTGTTTCGTCCCGAGAAGTGTTTCTTCCGGGTCAATTTTTGAAGTTGTTTGTTTTCAATTCATGATCACTTTCGCAAATAACGAATATGAAAAAGCGCAGAGCCCTTGGCAACGACCACGACCTCTCAAAAATTGCTTATGCGTGCCTCTAGTGAGAAAAATTGGAATTAGGGTCATTGGATTATCTGCTTCCCTGACAGCGAGTGTATAAATCTCTTTCTCGGGGTGTACCAAAGTTACCTCCGCTGTACCAAAGTAACCTCGGTTGATGGTAATGTTATCTCAATCGATTTCGTTTTCGTTACGATTAGATAATATAATCCCGATCCATTTCGTTTTTTGTTATGATTGGATAACGTGATCGTGACCAATTTCGTTGTCGTTACGGTTAGATAACGAAATTCCCAGTCAATTTTGTTTTCGTTATGGTTTAATAACGTAATCCCAATTCAATTTCGTTTTCGTTAAGCCTGGTTATTGTTATTGTTAGGAAACCGCAGCATAATACACGGTGACTTTTGTTCCAATCTTCAACGAAAAACCGAATGAATAACGTAACTTCTGAGGACTCCTCAACCAGTATCCTAACAAAACGTAAGTTTGGGTCAGATCCCTAGTCCAGACTGATCATCATATACTGGTTATTTATTATTACACACTGATGATTTATTTTATATCTAATCTTCAGTTTCAAATGTTTGGAAATTGCAGATTCAGATGCCCAAAAGGGCAAAATTCCACTCCAATGCGCCGGAAATGATGAAGATCGAAGCGAGATTGAGAAGTTGTGGGACTTGACACGAAAATTGAGACTTGAAGAGATTGCATCTTCGATAAAAAAGTCATTGCAGTCATAGTGTTGGAATGGTCTCCTTTGAGACTCAGCAGAACCCAGTATTTGGTAAGTTCAGACGAGTCTAACTATTTTCACGCGAGATCAGTTTTGATTTTGAATTCATCCTCTTACAATTATCAATTCTCGGTTCTATGCGAAACCCCAAGACTCGCCATATCTCCAACCAACTGACCCAATTGAGTAATGCATTAGATTGATTCGCGGATGAGGAAAAACTCCATACGGAATTTTTCCTGCTAAAAAATTCTTTTCATTACATGTTTACGTTCTGAATACAATATTCATATCTTAAACATGGTGAAAAATTCCAAATAAGAGCGATAGCTTCATAACAATTATGCACTATGAAACAAAACAGATTTTTATAAATTCAATCATCGTAGACTGAGATTGGGTGGGAGCTAGAGTATAGGTTAGTTTATGTTCAAAATTTCAATTACAACACTTTTTCCCTCATATAACTATTTAGAATACATGCAAAACTGGTGGTTTTGGAGATAAACAAACTTGATGGGCGCTTTAATGTTTCAGATCGATCTTGATTTCAACTACGAACTTTTCTGCTCAAATTGGGATACAATTTTGCACCAGCATTGAAGTATTTTGAATTCAAGTATCAATGATGCTCAGAAATCGTTCTTAAATAATTCAACCTCTGAGCCCTCAATTGATCAGATATATCATTCCAATAAGTCGATTCGATATGTGTGTATCATAATCAATCACGCCCATCACACGTTCATCCAATCATGATTCTCAAATACTCGTCAACTCGTCCAATTACCATGGTTGTGTGGATTCGTGCCCTCTCGAAGCAACAAAGCTGTAGTGATCACGAAATAGGAGGGAGGTAACAAGAGTCAAATAAGTGACAGGGATGCTGGGAAAACAGAAATTCAGCAGTGCTGGAGGCCGACTGCGCCTGAATCCAAGGACGGGTTAGTCATCCTCGTTGAAGTAATTCCTATTATTTTTTTTTCTTCTTACGACGTGATTGTCTCACCGAGGTGAAATCGGTAGTTGGCAGTTGCTGATGCGCCGGTTGAGCGTAACTCAACCCCACGCACATGGGTGCCGTCTGGCTGAAGCTCCAAAGAGCAGGTGCCGAGACGTAAAACTAAGAGATTAAGTTTACGGCGTGATTGTGATTTTGGTATCGAAACGATATTTTCGGTTGTCAATCTTTCAGCCTGATGAAGGAATCGATGCTTGCGGAAAGGAAAAGGCAGAGAGACTTGCAAAATTTAAGTTGGATTTGAGGCCTTTCATCCTTGTTGGTGCCGCTTAAGATTCGGGCATAAGAAGTGTTCTGCTGTCTTAACTGATGATGTGAGATACGAGATTATTTCAATTCTACATTGTCTATGAGTCAGCTTACCCAGTTGAGAGTGAAATTATTTAATACTCCATTCAATGGCAAGTTTTTGGAATTTATCTTGAATGTGACGATAACATCACATATTTAGATAACGTGATCAACAGATCATGGTTCCAGAATCAAGTACAATCACCTGACATGGGCCATTAGTCTTTGAATGGGCCATTTTTACGTTCTAGTTTAGATTTGCTCAAATTCGTACTTTGATGTTAGTGCTTTATCCGGGGCAAAAGTTGATCGAAATGAAGTGCACATTCTGTCCCAAATTTTTCATCCAGATACTATTGCTCTTCCTTGTTACGCCTGAAAAAGTATTTTTCGGCCAATTCGATGGTCAAAAAATGGTTGGGGGTACAAAAAGTGTACGAAAAAAGGAATGCTTCGCATATTTAATCCCAATGCGTCACAGTTTGAAGCATGAACACGAACTGCCTCATCTTATTCAAACTGTGATAGAATACATTGGAAGTGAGTCAAAAAATTGTTCTTCTAAGATCTGCACAAGTATATCTCAGGGAAAGCGTTGGGAAGAGATTGTCAAAAACTACCCAGGCAACATCGGCAGGTATAATATGCGCATATATACGTATAGTTGATCCATCTATTATACGTATTGAAAGAAGGTCTAAAATCCACATAACTAACGTATATTCTCGACGTATATTTTTGGGATGAATGTCCGCTTATTATACGTTTTGCGATGACATCGAAAAGACGTATAATACACGTATATCCCCACCTAATTGCCTGCTACATTGCTAAAAAACTGATCTGTTGAAAGGTGTATCTTGGGCAAGTCGAATTGACGCATGAAAGACGCTGAACAGGATGAAATTGCATAGTCTGAAACAGTTTGTCAGTGTTCTTCGCCTTTACCACGTTGATGCATGAACTCAGGAGGAGCACGTATACTATGCGATCGGCTGACGAAGAGCGAGTGTTAAAGCTTGT
>JAPYYZ010005781.1:0-10233 GCA_030522705.1 Eretmocerus eremicus | reverse complement strand
CGCATATTATACGCACAAATAGGCCATTCGTAATGAGTGAATCTTTCACCTCCGATACGCTGAAAGTGTCTGATTCTCGATTGTCCAATAGAACTTCCACGTAAGCGAACCTGTAGTTCTTGGATTTCGCGCGTGAAAATATGACCATATAAGTAGATAGACTGGAAACGGATGAGGTTCCACTTACAAGAGTACCCCATTTTTGACTAGCTAAATTGCATGATTCGCAAGAACTAGTAAGCATTTTTCTTTACTCCTTATTTTTGAGGATGAGAAATGAAAGGTATTGGGCGGATCCAAAACTAAGGGTCATAATTTATGGTAGCGGATGACACATCTATACGCTTCTTCCATCAAATGACTCATTCAACCACATATTACATGTTACAAAGACTATAGCCTAAAAATCAGCTTCCCTGGTAATTTAGATCCCCATAGACGTGAATAAATTCCCTTCTATTCGAAAAAAAGGATGCGACAGTTGCAGCTTGTATAGGAATTCAGAACCTGCGACAATGTCAACGTCGCCAAAAGACTTTAGACGAATCTTTACATCCACTTATTGAGATGATCTCTACTCTAAGAATGGGGAACAGGTCGCCGTAAAGTCAGCCTCATCCTCGCCAACAACGGGATCAAAAGGGTTCTCGTAAGGAGAAGCCTACCAGAAAAATCAATTAGGAAGGACGCGTTAGCCGGAAATTCGAGGCAAGCGTATACTTCAGGAATACACTCTGGGTCGCATCCAGACACGGGGTGAAGATCTTTCAAGCGTAACCATTTTCGGGGCTCGCAGAGGGCTCGGTCGCGTGCTGCGTGTAGCCAAAGTGCGCATCGCTCGGCTCGGATCTGAAAGCTCAAAGCTCAGCCCCTCGAGATAAGGCTCGCGCATAAATGGGGCTGGTCCTCGTGACGCGCCTCGATTCAGCCCTCGGGCGACCGCGAGCCTGCCCCCCGTGTAAAAATGAGAAAGGGCGCAGCAGATGCGCGCTGTATCCCGACGAGGATCCGCGACGAGGACAGTTTCCTCTCGAGCGCACCGCAATGCTTCGGCGTCGTTGGTCGCACGTGCACACGGCGAGATAGAGGATGGGCACGCGAGAAAAGAATGAATCTGGTGCTGCTGCTGCTGTGCACGCGATGCGCGAGTCACGTATCATAGCCATAGAGAGCTTTGAGGGGGAGGGAGGAGCACGGGGCTCGACAAAGGGCTCGCAGACCGCATGTACTTACGTGTGGGTACACTATGCGCCAAGAGCCGAAACGGCATTGTGGTAGCGCGTCTCTCGCTTGACAGATATCCCTGCGCCACGCATGTGTTATTGCTCGGATTCATCGTGGATCTATGTACAACTGTGTGGAGCTCGATCGCTAAACGGGGCGACGTGCTTTTTGAAAATGGCGCGTGACGGAGGCTGCGGCGACCATCTTTGACGTGGGTTGCGATACGTATTGTTTGCCCAACCGTGCCACGCGCTCTACGCCAACTTTTCCATTGTCGCGTGCCAACCACAGAACCGCCCATTCAAATATCTTGTATTGTCAAGATGATCGAAAATGTTTGGAAATCATTGAATGCCGCTGAGTGCGCACGATCCGTTACGCCGATTGGTGGGGGGTTTGCGAGGGATACATTGGGGAAAAAAAGAATAGTCCTAAACAGTTTGACACATTTCTCATACAGCTTGTTTTGTGTATTCCAATTCTCACTTTCGTTTTACTGAGATTACGCCTCGAGTGAAGATTCCAAGAGTTAGAAACTTGAAGAAAACTGACTCACATTACTTTTATTTATCAGGAGAGCTAATGATGCAGAAGCGACAAGATTACAAATTTCGAAATTCATTCAGAAAAGTGAGAATTAACCCTCAATGATTAACGGGAGATTTTGTAACACTGCCACCCACTTGGTAGGCTTTTGGCGCACTTCAGCTTGATTTATTGACAAATTAAACAGTAAAAAAAATTTTTTACATTGTTTGCACATTATTTTTGCACATTCTGTAGAAAAATTCTCCTCTCTTTACACGCGAATCAATTTCAAAATATGCCAAAGTAGTACCGCCCGAGTAACTATAAAAGGTGCCATTTATGAGGAACCCGTGCACATGAACTCCATGCAAGGTAGTCTTCCGAATGAACTGGTATCATTTTGAGCTAATTCATCACATATTAATTTGGGACGATCCCTCGACCTCTATTTACTATAACTTAGTCGGAAGCTCATTTGAAGGCTCTGGATTTCAGTTTCCACCTAAGGCACTGTAGTAAGCGCGTAGAACTCGATGGATGAGTATATTTCAGGTCTTTCAAGAGAAATGAATCTTCATGCGTTACTCTAACTCACGAAGATCACCCGATCATCATTTTTTTTCGATTGAATCTTTTAAAATCTTTAGCTTCAAATGACGTGAGAAATGTTGAAAAGTTCTATTTTAAACGCTTCCCTATAGTGTGATGAGCTTTTAAAGTTGGATTCCCTCCTCAGATTTTCATCATTATAAGGACAACCTCATCTTGTCGATGGAATGCGAAAGATCTTCTTCATCTTGAATATCATCTCTCAGCGTTCAGCATGCAATAAGTACACGAGCCATGATAATTATAACAATTACAGTAAAACTTGTCCTCAAAAACTGAAATATTGAGCAAGTTTTTTTTTTTCATGCTGTCCAAGGCTGCTCTTGCACTGCGTACCCCCATCACCAATGACGCGAGCTTGATGAGATTCAGTGTCAATTGTTCCCGCGAGTTACAATAAGTTTTTTATAAGAATAATGTTATTTGCATGATTGATACCCCGAAAAACTGGAGTTTCTGAAGTCGTTATATTCCTCATTCTTGAATTAGAACGATGGAAATATTGCTCTGAGGAACTCATACGTTACAATTCAGAGAGAAGTTTTATGAGGATATTTCATTTCCAAGTCATGGTATGAAATCGAGACTAAACAAAAGCATACGGTTCCCAGAAGGTGCAACACTCAGCTTTATGGCCGAAGATTGTCGAGAAAAACCAAGTAGCTCCAAATATTATGATTGATACAACATCCCAAGACTATGATTGAAAAATTGAAATCTTTAAAGAATCAGAAGAATGTCAATAATTCAATGATACATTTGGCTTAGATTTACTTTTATGAAATGTTTCTTTACTTAGATTGAAATTTAATGCGGTTTCGGAATTTTTCATCAACATTTTCACATACTTTGAGAATAATCAAATGATTTTCCTCGTAGATGTCCTCGTAATCGAGCCCAGAATCATGAGCAAGTCGAGACTTTCAGATCTTTCAGTTCGGTACTTCACATGATTCATATTGATCAACATTGGTCATTCTTATAAGGTACCATTAGCATGAAACTCTGGATATTACCGTTTGAGTATTGAAGATGAATATTCACACTTCTCAATGTCACTCAATAGATAACCTACTAAAGTTACCATGCAGCTGATTGGTGCTCAAAATGAAATTAGTACCATACCTCATCGTCCAGGAGTGCTTATACAAATATTTTATACCTAAGGGCATGTCGGAGCAAATAGTTCGGGCGGCGGCGACCGCACACACAAACTTAACTTTGACGACTTTCAACGGAAAATAAGGTTCCTTTTTGACAAAAGTGGCTCAAATGAGACCAGGATTAGTAAACTACGGCTCACAGTTTGGGCGCTGCTCGAGGCGCTGCTAGCCACGCGCCCGAGTCGTACACCATGACATGTCGGAGTTTACTAATCCTGGTCTCATTTCGCATTCGATCGTGGTCCAAGGTGGCTTAATCTGTTCTTTGCTTCACAGACTTGGAGGGTTTTGAGCCACTTTTTTGGAATAAAATTCCAATTTTCCGCAAAGTATCGTCAAAGTGGAGCTTGCGTGTGCGGTAGCCGCTGCGTGAACTATTTGCTCCTACGTGGCCTTAAAACGTATTCGTATACAGTGTTTCTCAATTTATCAAATTTGAGATAGTGTTCAATCTTGAAATTATTTAATCAACGGCGCCAAAACTCTGCTGCCATTCAGTGTTTACAGTTTCGCTGCATCCTGAGAGAGTAAAGTGGGAGGCTTTGTCTCTGTAACTGATACAATCAGTTTTGTCTAATCTGGAAAGATCTCTATCAGATTCAATGGATGTGAATCTCTTACAAATAATCACTATCAGTTGTCTTTTCTTAATTCTCATAAAACAATTTGAAACCACGAATTTGGAGTTGTTAAAGAATGTCTTCTGCTCACCAGGAGGGTGTTTGGCTTATGGTTCACGGATTCGACTAAAACTTTGGAAATCATTTCTTCTTGGAACCGAAAAACGATATCGAAAGCTGCAGAACCTAATAGCTCAATCGTTTTTGAGATATAGCCCAGAACATTACTGTTTCCCATTTAGGCATATGTACTGACAATGCTACTGTCATAAATACTGCAGCTGGAAATTGCTTGAGCATTAGGCTCTGCGGGTACAGATACCATCTTTTGGTGTCAAAAAAAGACGATTTCCAAAGTTTCAATCACATCCGCAACCCGAAGATCGGACACCACTCTGTTCAGACCTCGATGGAAATTTCGATGTACGTGAAAGTGTCATGTTTGACGCAGTTATCATGTTGGTCTTCACGTATTTGTGATGACCTTTTCCAAAATTTCGTGGAACAAAAAGCTGTGGTTTTCATTTTAGTCAAAATTCTATTTGATCAGTTAAATGCATGTTCCGTATTTTGATCTTCTGCATGAAAGTCACGGAAAGATTCTTTCAACCGGTAAACTAACAGAATCGGCCAGATGAGTGATTTTATATGGTTTTCCTCATCGTTTCACAAGACATTGTGACGTCCTCGCATGTTTGTTCCCGACAAGATGGTAGGAGAACGTTTCATTCTCTGAGACGTTCATAGCGATCCTCGATTCATAGAGTCAATTTGACATTGATGACTCTTTACAACCAACAAGGGAACCCATATAATCAACGAAGAGGGGTGAGCAAAGAAATTGAAAGCGGGAGAGGTCTCTTCTTCAGTTTGGATTAATGGTCGACAAATCTGCAACACGGTTGACTTGAACCTGGATTTGATTAAAAAAATACCTAGGTTTCACCATTCGTTTGGACTTAATTCGCAACCAAATAGTACTCTGTAGTTCGTTGCCATAATTCTTTGCAGTCTGCACTCGGTTATCTTTGATAATCAGATTTGGATAGTTGCGCTCAGGGAGCAAAAGGTTCGGGGGGCGGACCTCATACATGTGAACGCACATAGTCGCTGGCACGATACTCGTAACAATAGCATAACCCACACGTATCGGGCACGGCAGCAAGAGACACACGTCCGCAGGACTCATCGCTTGGAGGGGCACGCGCTTCGGTTTGGCTGGCAGCGTGCACGGGGGCGATCAATCGGCGTGAAAGGGCGCGCGGCGGTACACAGGGTCTGCCTCCCTTCGCTCGACGCAGTGGCCCTGCGCGCGCCCTATACCCCCTCTCGCGTCTCTGTCGCGCGCCCGCCCCGAACGCAGACACGGAAACAGCATAGGCAAAGGGACCGCTCGGGGGTGGAGCCTCATCCCCCGGCGGCGGGCCCTCTATAAGCGCTCGGGCCCTCGCTTCGCGCTCAGTCCGCGCGACGAGCTCGTAGGGCGCGCAACCCTCGCGGAGCATCTACCTATCTCTATCGCAGTCCCAGCTCCTCGGAGCTCGCTTCTCCGCCGAGTGTTGTCTTTTTGAGTTGCAAGTTGAGTGCTTGAGCGAGGCAAGATGGTCTTCTTCAGGCCGTGGCACGCCGCGGACCAGCTGCAGCGCTCGCCGTCGAGCTCCCTCGGCGCGACGACCGACCTCTGCATCGACGACGACGACGAGGGCGACGTCCTGGCGGGGCGCAGGTCCTGCTCCGTCGGCAGTCGCACCAGCAGCAGCAGCAGCAGCAGCTCGCCGAGGTCGCCTCCACCGGACGAGCACCACCGAATGCACCCCCGGGAGCTTCCCGGCGACGAGGCCGCGACGACGACGCTCGACTGGCCCGCCCTGGCCGCCGCCGCCGGAGTCTCGCCCTTCCACCTGCCCAGCGGGCAGTTTCATCACCAGCATCAGATGGTTGGCGCGGCGTACGGGGGCCAGCCGCTGCTGGATTTCGGAGAGCCGGGCTACGTGTGGCTGCCGGCCAACTACCAGCACGTGGTGCACCGGCTCAATCAGCAGGACGCCGTCGCGAAGCAGATGAAGAAGTTTCGACCGAAAAAGTTCAAGTGCCTAGAGTGCAACACCGCGTTCAGCAACAACGGACAGCTCACCGGACACATGAGAATACACACCGGTAGGTCCACTCAGCAAATCTTCAATTTTCTTCTTTGCAATTTTGTGCGCGCTTTCGAGATTCGGCGGAGACGGTATTCCTTCGCGTTCGACAACCTCCTTCGGATTCCAATTTTTCAAGGCTTTGCTTCACAATCAGTGAAAACTATACTCTTTAGAAAACCAAAGATGCGTAAATTTGATTAAATATTTTTTCGAACGTTGAGTTGATCGACTTTGAGCGTTGTCCAATGGATGTGCGACTTGCAAGAAAAATTCTACCGTATCGTACATTTACGAGTTTTTATCCCGCATGGTTATGAAAGTCATCTCAGTCTGAAAACTCGCGAAGCTAAAAATACACAGCGACGAAACTTCGAATGATTCCGCTCGCTTCGGTGATCTGCGACTCGTTGATCCGGCTTTTGCGATCCGACGAGCTCTTGGAACTAACGAGGGAACTTTTGGCTTGTGCTTGCAGGCGAGAGGCCGTACACGTGCAGCGTGGAGGGCTGCAACAAGGCGTTCACGAGGAACGAGGAGCTCACGCGGCACAAGCGCATCCACACGGGCATCAGGCCCCACGTGTGCGAGATCTGCCGCAAAAAGTTTGGCCGCAAGGACCACCTCAAGAAGCACTTCAAGACGCACAACAAGGGCGTGAGCTACCTCGCCGCGGCAGCAGCGGCAGCCCACGCGGCCGCGGCCGCCGCCGTCGCTTCGCCGTTTGGCGCCGGGTTCCCCGGCTTCGGGGCGCATCCGTCGGTCGCCGGCCTCCCCTACGTCTACCCGCTGTGATCCCGAGGCGCAAGCTCGCGCAATGACTCGCTGGTGAGATTTGCATCTGTGCGCGATAATGTGTTTTGTATTCTCGTAAGTTTTTACCGAAAGCAGAGTGTGTATACGAACGCGCGTTGAACGTGCGCTCGAGAGTGTGGACTTATATTCTTGTACAGAGAGGAGATCTTTGTTTTGCGGTAGGTTATTGGTTATTAATGAGTGACAGACAATCTTATGATTTGAGAGTGCGGGACTTCGTTTACCATTTCGAATTCGTGAAGCTCTCCTCGACTATTCAAGAGTTTCGTTTTTCTGTACAGCTTAATGTAAGTGTCAAAGTAATGCTAAAAATCGTGTAAGCCAACGAATATTTTGAATTATGGTCGTTATCCATTAGCTTTAATCATAAAAGTCGGTCAAGAGTGTGTAAGAATCTATCTAGGAATAAGTTGCGAACGAAAATGAACTGATTGCTCCATAGCTGGAAAAATGATGCCTTCGAAGTTGTAACGCCCAAGTAATCAATCGTAAACTACAGATAAAACCACAAATTCTTGAAATTCCTTGTCTCTGTGAGCAACGTCCAGTCAATTCATGCGACTCCAAACGAACACATTCTCTCGAAATAATTGTATTTTTGATAAAATTTATCGAATTGTAAAATTTTCTGCACTAACACAAGAGTACAATATGAAAAGGGAGCAGGAAAAAATTATGTTTGATTAGCCAAATATGAAGCTTTTGTAAATGTTTGTAAATAACATATCTCTCGATGAGGGAGTCTATTTTGATGGAGAAAAATAAAAATACCAAATATTTATATTACATATACTCAATTTTATATGTATCACTCCCCTTCGAACCCGGTAATCTTAATAATAATAGAGTTCTTTCAATTTACTCAAAATAGCTGGTTTTTCAACTAATACGAAGAAAATTTCATACCACATTCGAAAAACTTTGAAAATTTCTCAATTTTTTCACACTGACGATATATCTTGCTCAGTTCCAAAAACGATTCAACGTTTTCTATATCCCATTCTGTACTGAAGAAAATGAGAAGAGTTTCAAACTAAATGGAGAATCAAGATTCAAAAAAGCCAATTGTAGCGAACCAAAACTTTATGATACATTCTCTCCAAAACTTACGAGCTCGTTCCCGTGATACCATTTTAATTTTCCTTCGTGAACAACCTATATCTGTATGACAGTAATTTATTTCTTTTTCGTAAAAGAGAGCGAGGACAGAGATATCTCTCGAGAACAGAGTTCTCTGATGCTACTTTTTAAATGATTTTTGGAATGAATATCTTCAAACGACAGCCAAGACAAATATCCGAAAAAATGAAACCATTTCAGGATGAACAGGAATTGCAAGATTTTTCCCCATACACAAGAAATGCAATAATTTGTTTTTATCGAGAGTCATTAATTCCTGGTTATTGTGTAATCCACCAGACGCTTCCGCAACTCTTTTGAGACTGTTTCGTTCAAATCAGTCTGGAAGATCATTCATTCATATTTATAAAATCACGAATGATTGAGAACATCATTTGTACCGTTATACGTTTGAAAGGAGTTGATTATTCCTCAAATAGCATTTGATCAGTCTGCAACATTGATATCGAAATCGACGCGTTATTCACGTTCAAAATATAGTTCTTCAAAATTAAATTCTTGTAAATAAGCGAAGTTCAGAGAGATTTACTTGGAGAAACTTGACAATCTTTAGTGAGACCGCACAATAATATTGGAAAATAATTTGCGAAAGCTAAACTCAAGCTTTTAATTTCACAAGATTTCCTGTGCCATACATATTATCACGAATAATTTTCGCACGAGAACTTGATTTTGTTCAAGAGAGAACCGTCAAAATATGCGCAGGCCGATAAATGTGACCCCGCAGACATGCATAAATGGCACATCGACTATTCGTTGCTCCTCACGCCTGCGGAAAAGACTGATCTTGGCAACAGCTGCATAATCATCGCGAGAGTAAGTGTGCCCAACGAGATCCCAGCAGGCGGCGGAAAGTGAAATCGTTCAGCTTGAGAAAATCGCACATCTGCAACGGTATAAGTTGGACGCGCGGCGACGCCACCATTTTCCCGACGATTAAATCGAAGATGGCGTCTCGTCCGCCCCTCGAGCGTCCGAGCAGCTCGCCTCCCTTCCCCCCTGCGCCAGAGTCCAATGAATGCCGCATCGCCCCTGCCTGCCTGGCTCGGCCTTCTCACCCCAGCGCTACATATTCGATCGAGCCTCTCTGCGTAAGCCACGCCAAATCGCCATCAGCCACTTACCCTCTGTTTCCTGCGGCTTGCTACGGCCGCGTGCCCCGAACGATCGTCAAGCGCAAATCGAATCTTCCTTTGGGATCTGAGAGCCTTGGACGCGAGCGATATTTAATCTGCAATCATACTGGGGAGATAGAATTTGAGTGCAGAAAGGAAACGTTTTGTAATCTGAGAGATCGTGAAAGTACAATCGAAATGGGCTCAAATGAGCCTAGGATTGAGTGCAATTGCAACGTAAGCATGAGTATTGCGAGGTCAAGTTTGGATTTGCTGAAATTCTTTTCAAAATATGCGTCGTTGTATGATCAAACTAGATGTCTAAACATGAATCAACTACAACATGTACGGATTCTGGCTGCAATTTTGCTATTCTAATCTAATTCCTTGCATGAGTACGCCCGAAGCAGCTGATGTAGCTGATTTTCAGTTGAAATCCGTCCATGTTAGCTATAATTCAAGATGAGAAGGTACGATATCCTTTTCATTCGAATTCGAGAACGTACTTCTTAATTTTGAATTTTCAGTTGCGATCGCGATGTTTTCGTATCTCCGTGCGCTTTCAATTCTGCAAGACTTTCTGATCGATCATTCTCTTGATTTTTCACTCGACCATTTTGGTGAAATATTTTGAAAAATTAGACACAAAGAGAAACGTCTCGTATCGTAATCAAAATCAATCGGTCGGATCTTTCATCGGGCGATTCTGCTTCATATTTCCAAAATAGAGATCGTCTCCACAGGAAATAAACTTCATAACACTGGAAAACATTTTTTAGCAGTGTCGCTTGTGGAAAAACCTGATAATCTCACACATTTTTCGACGTAGAAATCGAATCCAAAGTCAGCTTCACACATTAACATCAAAATTGTCTTTGAG
>JAPYYZ010005778.1:0-10203 GCA_030522705.1 Eretmocerus eremicus | reverse complement strand
GATGACGATGCGACGACGGAGATAATCAGTTGCGAAATAGAGAGCTCAGCCTGAGCCTCGCTCAAGGATCGCGTGCGGCTCGTGTAACGCCGCGCGACCCGTGACATTTTCATCGGTTCTATGTCGATATCTGCGCGGAGTCGCTGTTTGGGGGCGATCGAATATGTAGAGAGAGGGTCTTGGTTGGTCTAGTAAGTACGATATTTCCGGACTCTTTATTTCGCCCAAAGTTGATGATAAGTATTGCTCAATGTGGCTGGATCGTTGCTATCCTCAATCGCGAGTCCGATGATTTTGGACATGGGTAGTACTTACAACCAGCTGGATTGTGCATTGTCATGACTGATGGACCGTAGATTTTTTTGCGATTTTGTCACTATAATGATCACGAATCTCTCAAATTCTCGTGACTTGATAATCCTTCTTGTTGCATGAGTGATAAGGCCCAAACCTTCTTGTTGCATGAGTGATAAGGCCCAAAAAGGTCGCCGCGATCTAGTGGATAAGGTCGTGGCCTTCAACACGGAAGGTCAGGATTCGAATCCCGAAGAGAACCATTGTAAATTTTCATTAAGTGCCTTTCGGTGGCTCCGGTGGTTCGAAACCCACCTAAAACTGTGTAGGTCTCACAAAATAATCTCAAATTAAACTGAGAACCCGTTACAAAAAACAAGGCTCAAATAGTCATATGAGTGTGAGTTCAAATAGTCATATGAGTGTGAGTTTCCTACTAATGGGGATCAGCTAAGTTAATCAACCACTATGGAGACATCATCATCAATTGTAATTACGCGCTCTACCGAGGTAATTTTTTAACAAGATTTGGAAATCTAAAATATGAACTTGATTTAGTATCTTTCTCACTGTATCATTGATATGAATCCTACCTCGAGAAAAATCATCCAATATCTCGGAGCCGGCTCCATTTGACTCCAAGAGCGGATTACGAAAATCCAAGCGTTATTTGATTGAGACGATTTGCAGACATGCTTCAGAAGCAATAGTCTTAGATTTTGAAGGTCACTGGAGCTTAGTCCAAAACAGGAGCTCGAATGTTCAATATGTCAGAACTGATTGGTGAATTATAATTTTCACTAAAAAAGAATGTTTCACACCCCCCAAAATTCCCAATCAGAGGTTCCTCAAGTGTCACAGTCCGATCCCGGTATCAAGGGTCAGTTTGAAGCGGTTGACTAGGAAGTTCAGAAATGCCAAGACGAATTTTTGGCGTGAGACATCACCCAAACATTTCCACACGACAACACGGAAAAAATGTTCGTTCTCCTTATACATTTGAGCTTCTAAACCTTCAAAGAAAGTATCAGTAATCAGTATTTGAATGCTGGAATTCATCGCCTGTTCCTCCAAGGTCCACCGCAGAACTATCAATTCAAGCGCAAACCAGGCAAGAGAAGCCGCCGAGTACACGAGGCGTACGAATTCGTCCGTCATAGTCAGCCGAGCGCAACGCGAGGCCCACCACGTGATAATGCAGCGTGTCAAGAGTCTGCGGCTCTCGGCGCCCCACCGCCACCCCCGACAAAGTTACGCACTCCAATTAGGCGGGTAGGCAAGACGAGCTCGCGGCTAACCGCCAAACGACGGCGACGTTACTGCACTCATAATGCAGCCACCGCACACCCGTCTACTCCTCCCTCAACCCCCTCGCAGCGCCCTCTACATATATGTATATAGTCCGCGAATCAGAGACTGAGAAAGGGATGACAAGCAGCGACTCGTCCGACGAGTTTACGATCGCCCCGATGTTTACTGCCTCGTTCACGAGTCCCAGTCTTTTCTCCGACTTGCCCTCGTGTCTGAGGCACCAGTGTGCGACGACGACGCGCTTCTCTCATTACGCGATAAGCGCCGGCCGCGAGATCCCGGGCTCGGATGCTTGTTAACCTCGGCGTTTCCGCGCCCTCGGTACTTTATATATTGTGACGAGCGAGCAAAGTTTTCGACTCCTCCAAAGTGCGCCCATTATATATGGTACCCCGGGCTCATTTAAGATTTCCTACGCCGCTTCTCTGCGGGAGTTTTGCTTTTGGAGCTGCACGGGCTAATTGATAGAGCGCTCGAGAACAAGTTTGTGCGCCGTAGACGCGATATAAAGTCAATTGGGAAAATTTTGAGCGCATCGTTAGTGCACCTGCTCCGTGTGGTTTTTCGATGGGCGCATCCAGAGTATGTTTTCGCTGAGTCCAGCAAATATCATAGAGGACTGATCGAGTCGTGATATTCGTGCAGTCCGTGGTTGCGCCGCTCTCTCGCTCTGCGGTGTCACACAATTTAATAAGCGATATGCATGAATTCTGCTCCCGCGAAATTTGTGGTAATCGGAAATCCGGTAATGCTCCGATCACATAATGTACACCATTATGCAGTAACATCAGTACGAGGATTATGTAGACGCGATAAGCCTCCCGCTCTCTAGCTCTGCAGGCCGTGTAATTGATATGGAAGACATTATGAATTCAGTTCCGAGGTGCAAGATAATTTACTCGGGCGTAAATTAAACCGATGATTGCTTTTGAATTATGTATCCGATACGTGCTTATCGTAATTGGGGCAATTCTTTTGGAGTTTGACCTCTGCAGCATTTTCAACTCCTGTCGATATTGGAGGAACATTTGTGATCTCTGGATTGCCTAAATGAGGAATTTCCAATGGAAAAGATCGTATGCGATTAACATTGTTGGTAATGTGGGGCGCGAGGAATTGTCCAGGCTTCTATACTTGGTTTATACCTCGAGGTTACATTCTATTACAATACATTCACCAGTGCTTTTCAAGGTTCATCAGAGGTTGAATAATGATCTAGCAGCAATTGTTGATGTAACAATGAAATCATTGATTACTTGGTCGGGGATTTTCATTGACGTTACTTCAGCTTATAGGGTCGAACCAGTAGTTAGTCCATTGATTTAGCAATGTTTCTTCTGGATACGCAGGAAGGATAAAAACAATCAAACTCGACACATTTGTCAACGTCAGCGGATTGTGATGCGTCAGATGCTCCATGAATCGACTCAATCACCCCTGGCTTACGCAGTTTTTATAAAATTGAAATATCAATTGAAGATGATCTGACAGTGGCCGAAATGTAGCGAGCAAATTCATCATCCGAGTTCGTTAGGAGAGTATTGAAATTGCTTCTAATATGAGAAATTCTCTCCAATGTTCCCCATGTTCTTAAGAGGATGTCGAGTACCGGCTTGTGTCAACTTCTAAATCTCTCAATGAATTTCTTAGATATCGCTTCAATCGGAAGTAATACCGATTTTGGCGTTACTCCCCAGACCTGTGATATCTCAATAATTCATTGAAAGTTCAGAAAATTAAACAATACCGGTAAGCATGTAATCGGGATAGGACTATGACATTCCCTGTGCTCGAAACAAGGTGATCTGACGAAAGCCAGGAGTTCGTGGTGGATCGCATTCGTGCAAAAGGGAAAAGTTGTGGGAGCGCGGGAAATTCAAATGAGAACTCGCGATTTTCACTATTTATTACGGAGACTATGAATTTATAAATGTGTGCTCCAAGTGGGCAAAAGAGTAGACGTGAAAATAGACGTGAAAATTGGCTCAGTACAGGAATTGAAAAAGATTAGGGGGGATCGTAGTCGCTTGGTGGGCACCGGCGCGGGTGCGAAAATCGCAGCCGTGCAGCACAGAAGCTCGCTGTTTGCTGGACAGTGGCTATATGCCGATTCTCGAACCACAAGAGAGCCTTGCAGGGAGGAGCAGGGCCGATGACATGACTCGACTAGCTGATTTTCGGTCAATAGAATTTGAATATTTCACTCGCGTCACATAGAGGAGGAGTGCACAGGCCATCGCACCTGGCTTCTTCCTCGAGTGATCCATCGAACGTTCGCGAATCTCGCGAGTCTCCACCATCCTCAGTTGGATCGCGTCCCCTATTAATAATTCCAACGCTAAACTTGGCATAATGCAAAAGAAATCTCACTTTCTTAATGGATCTTATCCATGAGATAATCTTAGATTTGATCCAACAGACAAAGAAAAACTTGCGTTTCGAGTGGCAGATTTTCCAGGACTCTACAGAGGTATACCGTCGATGTGTTACGGGAAAGCGTTCGAGAAGTGGGGTGCGCAGAGCGAGAGCGGGGCTGGCGGGTTAGGAGTTTCTCGAGATTCCAGCCAAGTTGGCGAAACGAGGCAATCGAGGAAGCTCACTCGTTTCACCGCTCACGCTCCATCTCGTTTATTAAATTACCGGTATCGCGCGAGCTTGGCGCAAGAGAGGAAGATGAGCACAAGCTCCGCCGCCCGTAAAAAAGCACAGTCGGGTAAGCAGCGAGGAAGAACAGCGGCCCTGCCTCTCCAGTATTATACTCGGCTTGGCGTCGAATTAACGCCAAGTTAATTCAAGTCGAAGCAAGCTCCCCGCTCTCAGTGTCAATACGGCTGATTGGCCGGCGCCCGGCTCGCGGCGCGCAGCCAGAGCAAGTTGTACGAGACGGCGAAGCTCTCGCGAATTATTATCTCTGCCCACGAGAGGCGGGCCGGAGCGATTTTTCCTCCTTCGATTTTCGCGCTTCGTTTCGCCCTTGTTATCCTCGACTTGCGAGGCTTAGCCACACAAGAGTTACGAGAGAGAGCTGACTTTCTTTCGCTTCTGCAATCGAGCGAGTTGAATACATACGAGCTCCGCAGAAAAGAAAGCAGCCGATCGGAAGGAGTAGTTCTTGCGAGCTTGCGACGAGCTTTTGAGAATATTTGTCAGTAGCGAGCGCCCGGAACTCTGAAGTTTGCCTCAAAGATTTGCGAAGTACTCGCGCGACATCAAAGTAGGGAAATTGCAAGTCGCGAAACATTTGTAAAGCTCGTCGAAAGAATGGCGGAGGTTCTTGGAAAAATTGAATTCTCGACGTCAGAGAGAGAATTGCAGTGTGCACAATACTCCTGTCGAAATTCAAAGGGAATAAGGAATTTCTAGAATTCTATTCGTACAGAACCCAGTGAACTCTCTGTAGGTTAGCCGGATTCCCATGTAACTTTCTTGTCGTCAGACCTGCAGTTCAATTTCCAATCACTCGTCACGAGTCAGCGCATGTGTTGACAGTTCTCTCATTGATATCTCACTATTTCATGATTTACGAATGCTCAGCTCTGGAGAACGTGTGATGTATTCTCGCTCGCGTCTCTCTCCCGAGCTGTCGTTCCCCACTCTCTCGTCCTGACGTCCAAGAATATTTTGCAGAAGAGAGCGAGTCAAACTTTCGGTCTGGTTCGTCGAGCAGTAATGAAGAATCTCTCCTTGCTCTCTTTCCCTCTAGCATCCCGTCTCCGCGCCGTCATCCATAATGTGAGCCTCGCGATCGCGGTTTTTGCAAGAGACTTCTTGTACACTGTACAATTTCATCAGCAGCCGCTTTGCGAATCTCGTTCAGGCTGGCGCAAACACACCTGTCAGCCAGCACAGCCCCGAGAGCTTGTCTCCTTCGCAATCTCGCGTCTCTCTCTTCCGAATTCTCTCTCTTTTTGCAATCACCCCGCGAGCGCTCGGGCAATATTCCTATACCGGTATAGCAACGCCACTGCGCTCCGCGTCGGAGCGGCTTTTTTCGCCTCGGGCGTCTACCGCTTCGCTTTTCGAACGCGACGTTATTAGTTTCCATTGCCGAGTGAAATGTCGGGCGCGCAAAGACAGGGTTGCGTTCTGGGCTTTCGCTGCAGCCTAGTGATGTCCAGGCAGACTTTCATCGCTCGTCTTGTGATCCATCGGTGGTCTTGTATGTGATCTTATACAATGAACGTAACTCGTGGATTTCTCAAGATTATTTGTTGTTGATCACACAAGAAATGATCTCTTAGATTACTTTGGTGAGGTCCACTCGCTCCGTACCAATTAACGTCCTATCACTGAGTTTCAGTCAATATGCACTGATCGTGTCGGAAACTCATTGTGAGATCAATGTCATGATGGTAAAATAGGTAATCGTGCATCAGATCTTTTTTGGTTTCAATACTGCATACTGAGTCGTGGATCCCAATTGTGTAGATTACCACGTATTGTCCAAATCATCAGTTGGCATCTCTCAATCCTGAGAAATGGGCCAGTTCTTTCAGTAGACCCTAGAAAGCTAAACATCACTCTTCCACGGTTGTCGACATATCTCTCCATAATCCGTTTGTCGAGACCGGTAAGCGAAGTAGTTTTACCTCCGCGGCACCGGCCTGTCGGCTTCTATATGGAGAGCTCCATGCGCGTGGGTCAGAGATACGCCCTGCCAGCGCGTCGGTCAAGGGAAAATCGGTACAAGTCTCGCCCGCCATCATCCTCAAGCATCATTCGGCGATTATCCGCTGCTCCACCGACCGACTAGCGAAGCGGACCAGGCCCGCGGCACCTGACCTGGTCCACCCCTCGGTCGGGGGCAGTCACTCGTTTTTGATCTGTAAGGCCGCCTCCGACCGTGCACTCGGGGTTCATCCGCTCCGAATCGGTGAGGTGTCGAGCGAGTCTACGGGTGCGTGGCAGACTCTCGAAGACCTGCCACGTCTCAGGCCTTACACGACCTCCGGGCATTATGGCCACCGGGGCCATCGGATTAACGCCTGCGCAAGCTGAGCGCTTCGTCGGGCGCGTCACCAGAACCGGGAGGTTATCAACCTCCGAAAAAAAGATTTTCCTCTTACGGTGGATCAGGTGGGTTCGGTCCTCCACCCGATTCCTTAATTAGGGCCGAGGAGTCGTCAAACTTCTGTAGGATAAGCGTGCTCGAGGAGCATAAGGTTTTGTGGGTCTTACCCCCGCGTATGTGTACGACTCAGGATTCCAGGGTGGCCGAGGAACTGGGACTCACAGTGACCAAATAAATTTGAATTTATTGCTTCAACCGTATAAGGTTAGGTATCGCTTGTCACCGCCAGCTATTTGGGTTGCCAACAGGCTCACTCACGCGACTGACTGCTCGCACAGAGGCATGACGCTTCCCCACTTCTCCCGACTCCACACCGCAGGTGCTAGTGTTGATGAAGCAGTGCGCCTACACTTCCAGGACTTGGGGCCCCCCCCCCCCCCTCGATTTTAGGGCGGACTCTGGTACACTGATGAGCATCTACGTCCAACCCAGTGACTGGTGGCGGAGGATCGTCGTAACCCACGGTCAGAGCCCCCTGGTGGTGGAGTTTGTAGGACAATAGACCTGACCAAGTTGAACTTCTACGTCCCAGAAAGGTCTTTCTACTCAAATTCAGAGGCTGGTCTCAATAAATGCGGCGGCCGCAATCAATCATCATGCAGCGGTAGTTGCCTCGAAGCTTGACTAATTAAAAGCTGGGACGGGGACGTGACCTCTCGGCAAGATGTGTGCTGGTTGGTTCTTCAGAGGTCATTTTACGTAGAGCACTCTCATCAATATATACTCATACCCATCTCATCCCTTGCTGAAGAACCAGTGCTCCGTAAAAATCTTGTGTTGAACGAATTCATTGGTTTCTCCTGCCAGTATTTGGCGAGTCAAGGTTCAGGCCATATCCGATGGTCCTTCTCAATCTATAAAATTCATACTATAGAGGGCGTGAGATGGTTTATCCGTGATGACTAAGTGAGTAATCGTCCAAATGAGGTTAGAAATCAAGGAAATTCAGAACTTAAAATTTAGATTAACGAAGGGGCATAACATTCTCGCTGGCTTATATAATCGAGCTCTGTCAAATTATTCCAGATGACTAAAAAAAAAAAAAGATTCACTAATTAAATTAATGAAAACGATAGAATGATTTGGTGAATCCTCTACATTTAGTAACCATACGGTGTCACCACTATAAATTTTCGTAAGTGTCTTTTCGGTGGTTCCGGTAGTTCGGAAGCCACCTAAGACTGTAGGTACCGCAAAATAACCTCAAAAAATGTTGAGAATGCGAAAATGAAAAAAAAAAAAAAAACTGTACGGTGTATCATGATGGCATTGAAATCATTATATAATTCACGCCCGAATGGTTCCAGCTCACATGAATCGTATCCAGGTGAACTGTGATAACCGAATTGAGGGAATTTGAATATTCCCTTTGACTATTGATGTGAACAATTCGATTGTCTCGATTAAAAGAACCGGGAAACTTTTGAGGTTTTGTTTTGATTAATAAAATTTCGAGGATGGCAAGAGTACGAGGAATATATAAATCTCGTTCCGATCAGTTACGACCAAACATTTGATCTTTTTTTGCAATTTAGACGAATTTCCCAACCGCGAAGCCTCAAAAAATTCGTTCGGATATAGCGCGCCTGTTCATACATTCGAAGTAAATGTACTCCCGAGTTCCAGAGCTTTACAACAGCTCGGCGCTCCGGTGGAGCGGTTCAATGCAGCGGATTTGTTACGCGGGCAGAGCACTTTCTATGGCTCAAAACTTTTCAACTCTTTGATACACACACACACACACACATACACAGCTGGCAGAGCAGCCTACATAGTTCGGCAAATTTAATCCTGTACAAGGGCTCTAATTCGAGCGCCGTTCCGTTAACAAACTCGCAGTCATCGACGCGCGAGCCAACTAACCTCCCCATTCACTTGGCCCAGTCACCTCTTAACATGCGATTAATTTGCAATTTCTCAACTTTTCCGCATTACGATGATGCGCTGCGTAACAAGCTCTCTCTCTCTCTCTTTCCAAAGTCCTCAACAATTCCAGGCGTCGTATCACTATATACGTCAGCCGCAGGTCGTGAAAATCCAGATTCCTCATCGTGGCATTTTCACGCAGCAGACTCGCGAAAGCCGGCACAACAGTTAACCGACTCATTCAGTCAGTCCGCGCTCACCGCAAATCTATTGAGCTCCCGAGACGCGTATACAGTTGTCCCGGAGGGAGGCCCCTCCTCACAGTTTGCGCGAGCAGGTGCGCATCTTTGGCCCTTATTAAGGGCGCGCTTTGCGGCGCACGGCTCACGTTAACGAATGGGAATAGATACAAAGCTCGCCAGCTCGTACGCGCAGTCATACGCTGGGCGGCGTATTACGCGCGAGGGCCAATTATTATTTTAATTGGCTTTTGGTTGAGCGCGCCGCGATAAACGGAGACGCGCATGCGGGGAGCTTGGGAGCGGGATGAAACGTAGCGCTCTGAACACGAACTGCCCTTGCGCCATTTGAAAAACAATATTTTAGAGAAAGCGCGCGCGTCGCAATTGCGAGACGGGTAAAATTTGCTCGTTACACAGCTCGGCGCGCTCGATCGATGAGTCAACGGATTTCTGGTAGCTGTTTGCGGAGGAATTTCTCCGCGGTCGGATTTTTTTGTAGCGGGATTGCACATTGCGAAGTTGGCCATTGTGCTTGCGCGAAAAAGTTGCAATTAATTAGTCCGCGGCGGAGGCGTCTCATTTTTGTTCAATAGATTTGAACTCATTTATCGAGTTCCGCCATGACATTTTTTGATACTGCACCTAATTGTTTGGACTAGCACGAGCATCCGAGACGTTTCTCGAGACAGCTGCACGCGAGCAGCATCGGCTCGGTTTGTCCTACCTCTCATACGATCTCGCGACCATGCAATTAGTCAAATTCGAATAGTTCGATGGGACAACGACCTCATCGTCCATCGAGCTGCTCTCTATGCTCGCGCTTTCCGTCGGTGGGCTCAGTTGTCTTTGGGCGCGAGCGAGCGTATTGTGCTCGCTTTTGCGTCGTCGCTAACTTACACCTCGACTCGTGACGTCGCGCGTCGGTACCGGGCTCTGCATATTATCAATTCTTCTCAACCTTCCATAGTTTTCTCATGCCGCGATCTTCTCGCGCTTTTCCACTATTATATGTAAATAGTCAGGTTTTCATTAAAGGGTTTACTTTCGATAACTCTGGACTTTTGTCTCGCAACTATTCGCAGACGCTTCCACAAATTATGTCCACTTGATCCACCCAGAATGGACTCCGAGGATCCTCAAGAAAACCCCGACCCAACATTTTTTTTTTTTTTTTATTGAAGCAATTTGAAGCCCTGTTGGGCTTATAAAGCTTACATGAAACAAATCAGCATCAGAATATGAATATATATATATATTATAACCTAAATGACTTATATATATAAATCACACTTTTCGAAAAACTGACACACATAGATACACGCTGTTATGTGAGGTTCTACTAGAAGCATTTCGACTGTGAGTGGGGAATGAAGATTGATCTTATTTAGCTTATTCATAAGGTCAATTCTCTCTTTGTCG